>JAUEJL010137956.1:0-10928 GCA_032274825.1 Drosophyllum lusitanicum | reverse complement strand
ATCATTAAATTTTAAGTGTTTTGAAATTACTAAATTACCTCTCATATAAACTAAATTAAGTAACTATTAAATATAGTTAATAAGATTCTTCTATTCCATTTTAATAACAATACTTTACATATTTAAGAAAATCAAAGTCAATACAATTTTTTTGAAAGACAAAGTCAATACAAATTAACTTAATTATTAAAAAGTATTTTCATAATCTTTTTTTTTCAATTATGGAGAACAGAAAAGTAAAAAAAATAAAAAAATAAAGAAAATAGACATGTCGCAAACAAAAATTATTTGTTATCACCGTATTACATGAATACCATACTCTCTACGTCTTGAAAGCGAACATGTTAACGAGTAAAAATAATTCGTTACCGCCGGATTGCGCGAGTATCATGCTAGTATGTATATATAGATATATATAGGGTAATGTTCATTTGAGAACCGATTTTATTGTGAGTACCGCGAAAACCAATCTTAGCCGTTCATTTGGTAAGTAGAATTCATGGATGGAGATCATGGGGATTGAGTGTGGCAAGGTGCATGAGATCAATTCATGGGTGTGTGATGATATTGAAGGAGGGAAAATTGTACGGCTCAGATTGGTTCTCGCGTCAAATGATGTTTTCACTATATATGGGTGTGTGAGTATCAAACAAGAACTGTTTTTCGTACGAGAACTGTGAGAACCGATTATAGCCATTGATAAAAAAGATAGAGGGTCCAGATTAAAGAGTTGTTAATTGATAAACTTAAAACTAATCAAACGTATCGTTAATAATTAAAGACAATTTGGATAATTTCACATTACTCCACTTTTTTTAAAGAATATATCTATCAAATGGAAAGGTGTTAATTACGAAAATTATACAAAATTAACGAGAAAATTATGCTCTTTAATTTGAGACCGATCTAGCTATATTTTTTTCGAATTTTTTTTTGTGTTTGTTGGTTTTTTTTTCAGTACAAGTCGATATGTGCAAATATATGCACATGTGCGTAAACACATATTCACCTAGTTTTTTTTCCAGCCCAGAAGTAGATATGCACGTGTGTAAATAGATGCACATGTGCATATATTGAGAGTT
This sequence comes from Drosophyllum lusitanicum, assembly GCA_032274825.1. Taxonomy (NCBI): domain Eukaryota; kingdom Viridiplantae; phylum Streptophyta; class Magnoliopsida; order Caryophyllales; family Drosophyllaceae; genus Drosophyllum; species Drosophyllum lusitanicum. The sequence goes on along the minus strand of JAUEJL010137956.1, from coordinate 9,846 downwards.
GTGTTAAAAAAAACCCAACAAACTCGAATTTGTTTTTCAGAAAAATATAGCAAGATCGGTCTCAAATTAAAGAAAACAATTTTCTCGTTAATTTGGTATAATTTTCTTAGTCTCGAATTAAAGAAAACAATTTTCTTGTTAATTTGGTATAATTTTCTAAATTTAACACTTTTAAAAAAGACAGGAAATTAAATGATTGGCCAGAAATGGTTCTCGCGGTTCTCGTACGAAAAACAGTTCTCGTTTGAACCGCTCCCTATATATATATATATATAGCTTTTGACTCCCCCCGGAACTCATATAGCAGCAACAGGGATTCTGTTTTGGTTTTGTTGAATTCGAGACGCCTGATGCAGTTCAAAAGGCAATTGAGGTATGTGAGTTTTTATGCGTTTTTTTCTTTTCTGTGTCTTTAATTGGTGAAATATATTAATTTAGCAGTTTCTGTTAAGTGATCATCACCACATTTAATGCTGTTTGTACAATTGTACATGTCTTATTAATACAATTGGTTTTTTTATTTCCGAAAAGCAAATTTTTTTTAATTAACTCGACTTCTATTTACAGTACTGAAAATTAATTACACATATCCTCCAAGACGCAGAAATATATTGTATCATTGATCTTGAATCTGCACTCATTTTTCATCTATCTACAATTTAAACTTTCACTTCAAACACACTCTCAATTTTCTACTTTAGAACTTGATAAACATGTTCTGGCGATCTGTGTACCATCTCAAACTTTTGAATTGCCAACCTTGTAACTTGATTTGGGTCATGCATCCAATCCAGCGATCTTAGTGGAATGAAATTTTACCTTAAGGAATTAGGGTGTTATAGCTAGTTGCTTTTTCTTGCTTCTGCTGCTTTCAGTTGTTATGTGTAGTCTGTAGACCAAGTGTGTAAACCCTTTAGGAGAATGCAGAACAACAATGTTATGATAATGCTGTATCTACACAAATTGGCATGGGTTAGATGAATAAATTGTTAGCTTCCGTATCTCATCAGTTTTTACCAGTTGCTTGTAAATGAGCTGCCAATTGAATACATAAACTGTGTCCAAATTGATATGAATATGCTTGCCTTTTGACATGAAATTGCAACTGCAAGAACCAATACAAATAAGGGAAAACTGCACCGAAATGCAATATACTTTTCACTTTTTTCCATTGTATGTAATAAGCTTCAGGCTTTACATTTAATGTAATACGCGTATAATTTGTTACTGTTTTATATAAATAGGTGACCACAACATGTAATAGGCTAAATTTATGATTTTTGCACACAATTTGATGAAACCTCAGTCACATAAGTTGCCACATTGTGAGTGGCCCATCATTCGAAGTGATTTATCTTCAACATTACAAAATTAAATCACCTACACTCCAAGAATATACTCACACCAACACCAAGAACACATTTAAATTCTCAAACCAAAACCAAAATAAAGACATCGTTGGTCATCGCAATGGGAAAAATGATAAGGCTCCCTGTGGTTCTGAGGTCTGATGGTATTGGAATTTGAATTCCATTCTGTGAGTGTTTACTGAGAAGTGGATGGAATTGGAAATTTGGAACTCTTCAAATTCCATCAAATTTCTTTACTCAAAGGAATTCAACATTTCTTCCTAACATGGGAGGAGCCTTTGAAATTTCAAGGGAATTCATATATTTGACATAAATGCCCTTGACAATATTTACATTTACTTTCGTATTAGAGTTTGTTTTTCTTCGAATACGGTCTATAATCTGTTATTTTAATATAACTGCACTCCTAATATTTTTTTAATATTATTTATTTTTAATATTAGTCTCAATTCTATTCTTGTATTTCTATATAATTTTAAAAAGGTATTATTTTGATTAATTGTTTTAATTTTTTAATTATATTGATAATTAAAAAATATAATACAATTTTTAATTTTATTTATTCTTTTACTCTGCTTGTAGTAACTCTATAATGTTTTTTTAATATAACTTTAGAAAATTCATTCAAAATGATTCTGCATATCAAATGCCAAAAACCATAAATTAAAAACATCAAAATGAACTCAGCAAAATAAAAATTCCTTAAATCCAAGAACAGTAGAAGGGTTTTTTTACATTCGGTTACAATTTTTGATGTGTGGGGTTTTGTTTTCATTCTAAAAGACCAATTGCGGATCTTAGATTACCGTATCAAGGGACATACAACAATGAGATTTGTTTCCCACTTCACATGTGTAGCCATCTCCTCACCATGAGTTTGGTCTCATTGGAGTTGGGTGCTGTCGGTCAGCACTAAACATCCCTCTACCATGAGATCTTTCCACCATTATTAGTCTCACTCAGTTAACTTAGCACCATGGGTTACTACAACATTATCATCGTTTATTTTGAGGGCTCTGTTCTGTGTTTCAGATGCCCCCTTTTCCCTCCAGTGTAGTGATTCATATAGAGATGGTGATGTTCAAACCACAGCTATTGGTCACTATAATTGTGGGGAACATGAGACATTTTGACACACAGAATGGAGATAAAAGGTGGTTGTAACTCATGATGGTAGTGGGTGGTGACAACGTGATGCTCATAGGTAATGGAAGGGATGTTGTGCGGTGATTACGACCCAAAGTAGAATGTGTGCTTGAGCTTATTGAAACACTATAGATAAATGGTATGTCATTTTGTGCAATAATTTGATGTCTTCTCCTGGTCTATAATCAAATGTAGATTTTTTTTACAAGAAACGCATTTAGGTTGTCGTCAAGGCACATTTTTTCATTGATGACTCAATCCAAGACTTCAGAGAAAACCCTTCCCTTGATAAACAATTATCATCATCTTTGAAAACCCTTCTCACTGTTCTTTGATTAAGTTTTGTTTATGTGTTGTTTGGGTTTTGATTTTGCTTTTTAGTTATCAATCTTTCCACTGATTATAAACATTACTGACAGTTTTTTTAATGGAAAGCATAACTGACAATTGGCTAAAAAAATCAAACGTGGTTGGTTGGTGTTTGAGTGTGGTTTATGAATTTTGAAACTAATTAAAATACGATGATGTGGTTGTCATGCTGTCGAATGCATTCCAAATTTTAAAAATTTAACAAATTACCTGACACAAGCTCGAAGACAAGGAGAAGCAGGAGCTTTTCTGGAGAATTACTGCAGCTTTTCACTCCCTTTGAAATACCCGTTGTGGAGGTCACAGGGTACATTAATTGATATACATTAGACTCTAAAAAATGTTACATGCAGAGCAAAATGTTAGCTGATCTTTACTTAAAAACCCTGTATCTTTTTAGATTTCTTTTTAATGATGATCTAACTAGAGGAATGTGTCATCTCTTTTAATGTTCAGGCTTCACCAATTAACATCGGTGGACGAAATTCAGTAGTTGAAGAGAAGCGATCTACAAACTCCAGAGGCATGTTTCTATATGTCTTGCTACATACATAAACAAGTACTGAACGGATGTTTAAGTAAAAGATTCCTTCTTTTAGGGAAGGGTCTTGTTAATTATCTTACATCCTTACTGTACTCAAATATGACATTATTTTTGCTATTCCTCAATGCATTTCTTTTACTTTCAAGTAAAGTTTAGTCATAAATATCTCTAAAAAGAATACTTTTGAGACTAAAGCACTTCCTAATTTGCTACAGATCAGTTATCGTATTAAGTTGTTAACATAAATGCAATTTTTTACATGATTTGTCTCATGCTGCTATCTTATTTTTTAACGGCTTGCACTTTAACAGGAGGAAACCGTGGAAGATTTGTAGCCGGAAGGGGACCTGGATTTAGGAATGATGGCGCGAGAGGTCATGGAAACTACAATAGTGGCAGGGGTTACAATCGAGGCAGTGATTTTGGCAGCGGCAGGAATGATTACGGTTTCAGAGGTAACAGCCGTGGTGGACCGGCTGTAAACCGTGGCAGTGATGGATTTCAGAGAGACAACAATGGAGGCCGTGTGAACCGCAGTGTGGATGTTAATGGAACTGCCAGAAATACAGCCCAATGAGTTGCCAGTTTTGGGGGTGGTTTGTGATATATGGCTGGTTTTTGGCATAGCATTTAAAGATTGCAATGGGTAAGTATAACATGATAAAATGGCTGTTTTTATTGTTTTCCGTTTCTTGTGGAATTTTTTCTAACAGTTTGTTTTGTCATCTGTTCCATTCAGGTGATAATAGAGATAGATAGAAAGAGGTTCGTATTTTATTTTAATTTTTTTCTCTCGTTTAATTGTAGTATAGCTGTAGTCGCGAATTATTCTGACCTATGTCCTTGGAGATTGAGATTAACTCAAGTTATTTTTTGTACCAACAAATACCATTGGTTTTTGTTTGGAGTAAATTGATGAATTAGATCGTGTTTATTTTTTCGGGCATAAACAGCCGGTTGAGTAAACATTGAGAAGGAACTTATGTTTTTGTGACCAATTTAATCTGGTTTTATGCCATCTGGCATTTAGATTTGTTTCTCCAAAATGGCAAGTACCTGAAGAGGCCATGAACTCAAATATTTACTTGCACCTTAAACATGATCCTGCTATGGTGGAATTTACCATAAGCGCCTGCGTTTACAGCGTTTTTGCAATATTTTGGCATGTTTTGGTATTCGTTCATTCGTCTTTATCATCAGCTTTTCGCCTGCCTTCAACTTGTAATTTGATTCTATATTATATCAACCAACCTCAAATAACTTCCTGGGTTCGGGTTTATTAGTTTTAAAAATGTTTAATTAATTTTAAATTTGTATAAAGTTCATATGTTATTGATAATCACACTCTTCTCTCTTTAAGTTTATTCAAATTTGACACATTGAATTGATATTTCATAAAAATAAACATATTGGTGCTCGTCATATTGCGCCGATAAAAACTAGTTTTACATAAAGACTCCCTTATTGCTTAAGGATGTTTGACGTCTTGTATGAGTTTGGTTGAGGAGGTCCAGAAGTGGTCAAATTATAAACCATATTTAGTTGCTGCTACTAGTTTTTTTTTATTTCCATTTTCCCCTATATTGCGATATGCGTTACCAGATATACAGACACAGATTTTTAAAAAACTTTAAAATGATGAAATAAACCAAAGAGATTGTTTTCAAATTATAATATGTAACCCGGTAACACACTTACTCCACCACACTCCGTCCACTCTTATATCCATCTTTTTATCCGCTACTTCTTTCCTTTTTTTTTGAAATAAATATGATAGCGTCAAGAAATATAAGAAAGATGAGAGAGGAAAAAGAATGAGAGGAGATGAGAGAGAAAGCGGGTTGTCGTGTTCCTACACCTTCCCTGCTATAAAAGTACCTACCCACTCAACGCATAGCTTTAAGAAAGCTCAGCTGGCTTCAAGCACTTTGTTTCGCCTCTTGAAAAAATTTATAGGCTTGAGTTTAACTTGGATTCGGCGCATTTACTCTCTATACTTTTATTGTTTGACTATATATATATACATATAATTATTTTTCAAATACATATATATATATATATGATTATATATATGTATGTGTATATAAAGAAGTTATTATAATTATATACAATAATATTATTTATTATGTAGTTATAGATTATATTGTAAAAGTATGTATATTTATATGCTTCTAGCATGTTTCGACACTCTCAAAACACTTTAAATAAGGGGCATCTTAGTCATTCATCAATTACTCATTAGTGTTTGTAAGTGTGGCATAGGTACTTCTAACCGCAGACATCACTTTGCCTATATTTTACTGTGTAATTGTGTTACTTTATAAGGCTCGAACTTGGGTTAAACTTTTTTAGTCTTTTAAATTTGGGTTAATGGCTTGTAACAAGTTCTTAACAAGCCGGCTTGAGTATTTACGAGTAGCTCAGCTTACATCTCTAGATATATATGTCATTGGAATAAACCCTAATTTGTTAGGGTATTTTCTTTGAATGCGCTAAGGCACCATTTATGGTGTGCAACAATTTCATTTGTAAGAAAATTAAATGTTACTAGGTTGTGGGATATCCTAACTGAAGTATTGTTTTATGATTCCATAAACAAAATGTTATTGTGTGGATTTGGTTTGGAGCTAAAAAAGCCTAGGTCCCGACCTTACACTTATAGAAACTATAACCAGATTACACTTTTGTTAGATACGACAAAAAATTGGAATTTGGTATGTTAGATTTTCTGCATATGACCACAATACATTCATTCATAGAATATTAGAATCATAGTACAAGTTTTTACTAACAAAGGAGATCACCATCTTTTACTCAAACAATCACATCTCTTTTTCAAAAGAATGGCAATTAAAAAAATTGGAATATTATTGGTGAGGGGATTGTCGAAGCTGTTAAATTCTTTGGGTCTATGGGATGCTCAATGAGTCAATGCGGAGGGAGGGGCGAATGTTACCTCGGTTCCGAACATAAAGGATCCTATTTATTTGTCAAATTTCCGGCCAATCAATTTATTTGGTTGGTTGCTTATACAAGACTAAAGAATGTCATTAGCTCTAAGCTTCCATTATTGTATTCGTTATAATCAATAAAAGGCTTTTGATTCTTTAAGTTGGGAGTTTTTTAACTTCATCATGGAGAAAATGAACTATGGTGCCACATCGAGGCCTTGGGTAAGGGGATGCTTATCTTCCTCACAGTTCTCATTTCTTATCAATGCAGTCCCTACTCGCGAATTCCAAATGTTTCGAGGTGTCTGACAAGGAGACTCACTTTCTCCCTTGTTGTTTATAATAGCTACAGAAGGTTTAAACATAGCAATTCATGAGGATACTGAATTTGGAAGTTTCGATGGTCTTCATCTCCCTCACAAAAGTCCAACTATCTCACATATGGTCTATGCCGATGACGCAATCTTTGTAGGCAAACGGTCAACCCTTAATGCTCTAAACCTTCTTTAAATTTTAAGACATTATAATTTTATATTCTGGCCTAAGGGTTAATTTGTCTACAAGAGATTTGTTTGGTGTCGGTATTGATATGCAAGAGGTAGCTCGGGTGGCATTGATCTTAAACTGTAATTTTGGTTTTAGGTCTCCTTGTTGGCATCTCTATGTAAAGGAAATCCTCGTGGTAGCCTCTAGTTGACAAGTTTCATTCTAAATTAACACTTTGGAAAGCTCTTACTTCATCGTAGACTTGGGCTTTGTTTGTTTTTTAAAATTAGGTCTTCGCGGGCATGCAAACGTTTTTAATAAGCTTGTTTGTTTTTTCAAAGACGCGCAGACGTTTCTAATAAGCTTGTTTGTGTTTTTGCAGACATAAGACCTTATTTTGTCTTATTTTTGCTTATTTTAAGAGCTAAAAACTACATCTTTTTTTCGCAAACCTTCTAAGAGTTAAGACATTCTAAACCATATCTTCTCCTGAAGATATGAAATAAGACCTAAGACATTTATGTCTTCGAAAACAAACACCTTGCTGTCAGTACGGGTTCTCTTGGGATTTTCCTTTTCTCGATTTATAAAGTTCCAAAAGTGGTTTTGAAAGTGCTGCAAGGTCTAGGACGTATATTTTTCTCGGGAGGTTCTAATAATAAAAGAAAGGTGTCATGATAGCTTGGATAGCACGTATTAGCTACAAAAGATCATGGTAGTCTTGGTTTGGGAAATTTGAGGGCACTTAATCTTGCTCTATTATCAAATGGTGACGGTAGATAACTAAGAAATCTTCTGTTTGGAAATTAGTTATTCATTCTCTTCACGGCTTCAAAAGAAATTCTGAGATTGATGCCTTGTAGTCGAAAAAACTCTGCGTATGGTGCTTTATTTCTTCTATTCACAAGTCTATAGAAGAATCAAATGTATGTCTTCGATCTGTCTGTTTCATTTAATCCTCGGTAATGATTTGCCTTGTATTCTAAATGAGTTTGGAGTGTTCACAATTCGGGTACGTGCCCAGTTTCTTCCTTTCGCCTTGCTATTTATGCCTCTTTTACTTTGAATTCAAGCAACATTACAACACGGTGGCTAAAATCAGTTCCAAGCAAAGTAATATTCTATTATGGAGATTACATTATAAGTCAGCTCCTAAATAGGATGGACATTTATTTGGGGAGACACGGTGGGTTTTAATGGCAAGAATATGATCTTCAACTCTGTTGTATTTACACTATGATGGGCTTTTTGGAAGTTTAGAAACTCCTATTTCTTTCCCTCTAGTAAATCCACACATCTGACTAGTTTGGAATGGTACAAAGATACTCTCTTTTTGGTTAAATTCTAGGTGCCATATGCTTCGTTTAAAAAAGCGCGCTTAAGCTATACCTAAACGCTACAATTACGTAAAGTGAGAAAAAGCAACCTCTTTGCTTCGCTTTAGGTGAAACGCTAAACAATGCTCAAGACTTCAAGGGCATGCAGTCTAATTATCTAATAGAAGCATATGGTCCCACTATAATTAAAAATGTATTATTTGCACAATATCAAGAAAATTGGAAAAAATTTAAAAGACCAAAATCATGCTGACCACAAGAGCAAGAGGAGTGCAGGCTGCAAGGGATTGGCATGCTGATGTGGAAGGACGACATTGAGAGGCACGCCACCCCCCAATGCTCGGTACCGAGAAAAATTGAATCGGCTAGGTGATTCAATTCCGAAGAGAGATTTTGCTTGGTTTCTAGGTAGAGAGGGGAGAGAAACGGTCATATATGACCATTATGTCTGAAAATTAATTTTTTTTAACTATATGTGACACTCGCATTTTTAGTCATTTTCGTACCATCTTTTCTTACCTCGTCTCTTTAAACGCTTTATAAAATTCGTATATTCTTTACATTTTCACTTCAAAATGGAGTCTTCTTCACCCCAAACTCCTCTCGATCCAAGAGCCGTCAACCGAATCCGGGTTTCAAAACCTTCCGACTTGATACGCCACCACCTATTTACGTACCGAACCCTATGTTTGCCCAATCGCAACTATACAAACTTCCGAGTCCTCAATACCAAATGGGCTACAATCAAACCCTCCCTCAAAATCCAAACTTTCCTACCCAAGTTGCCTACAACGAGTTCCGGTATCAAAATCCAACCCCTCAACCTATTTTTGAGTTTAATGAACACGGACCTTATGCCATACCAGATACCTAACCCGCTTCTGGATCGCGAAACAAAAATACAAAATCAAAAGGTCGAAGAGAAGGTGGCTTTGGTGAAGGGTGGTTCAATGTTTTCGAAGACAATCAAGTTGGACACTTGCAAAAAATGTGTCTTTTTGGAACCAGGTTTAGATTACTTCCACAAAGATATGGGGAGAACTCATCGTACCAACCACCAACTCAACTCAAAGTGAAAATCTTTGAACAAGCAAGTCGCGGCCTTCAACGGGATTTATAACTACTTGTACACGAGTCGAAAAAATGGACAAAGCGATGGAGACATCAAGAAAAATGTCTATATACAATATAGGGAGGCTTACAAAATGAACTTTGTCTTTGAACACGCATGAGAGACTTTTCGAGTTTCTCCAAAATTGGCCTTTATTCAACCACCGTCTTCGTATGGTTCAAGCAATCCGTTCAACCTTAATCAAGAGTTCATAAAAGATGAAAACGAGGTGGATTTTGTAGATCCGCAACGGCCGGTTGGAAAAAAAAGAAAAAAAAACCTATTTCATCGACTACATTAGCAGTTTCATCGGAAAAAAAACCTATTTCATTGATTTCCTTACCTACCCCTTTGCTAAAGCCACCTCTTATTCGGGAGTCCACTTGGTGTTCGTTTCTCGGCCTTTTGATGTTGTATTTTTTGCATCATGATCCGGACATGGGTTGGGCATCTAGAATAGTGACGTGCTTGTCTCGGGTCTCCGGTTGACGGCTTTTAGATAGAGAGGAGTTTGAGGTGTTGGAAGAAGGCT
>JAUEJL010137945.1:0-10928 GCA_032274825.1 Drosophyllum lusitanicum | reverse complement strand
TTCTTCTTCAACTTTATGCTTAATGAAATACCACCTTCCTCCCTAAAAATATTACCTGCACTAGTTCTTTCTTAACAATTTGGTTCCATTGCCGGCTTCATCATGGTCACCGCTGCTGAACCCTCCATCAACACTCGTGTTCAGTCTCGATTGGATGGTCACGATGAGAAGATCGAGAAACTCTCTACTCAGTTCCAAGAACTTTCTACGGTGGTCTATTCCATGCGAGACATGCTCTCTGACCTACCTAAATCCATGGAACGAATGGTGCAGTCCCAGTTACGTTCCTTCGGGAAACGCCCCCATCACGATGAGCCCCTCCACCATGATGCGTTTACCGATGATGAGTCCCCGTTTCATGAATCTCCTTTTCCGATGCCCACTGTCGTCGACGATCCAAAACCCAGCGGTAAGCCCTCCGGTCCTGATTTGGCGACGTTTATTAAGGACGATCATTTTCAGTCTTCTTTGTTCTCCCTTCCCAAAGTTCAATTACCTCTATTTGATGGGGTGGATCCTCGTGGTTGGATCACCAAGGCTGAACTCTATTTCCATGTACACCAAATTCCCCCTGTTTATCGTCTTCAATTGGCCCAGATGTGTATGGATGGGACTGCCCTTAACTGGTACACCAATCTGATCATCAAACACCCTCACTCGGACTGGAATTTTTTCCGTTCCAAATTGATGGCTCGTTTTGGGGGAACGCTATACCACAACGCTCATGAAGCTCTGGGATCCTTATTCCAGGATGGGGAAATCGAAGATTATATTCAAGAGTTTGAGGCGTTATCAGCCCTCATCCCAGATCAATCAGAAGAGCAATCTGTTGGGATGTTTTTGCGGGGATTGAAACCGGAGATAAAGAATTGGGTTCGTGCCTTATATCCGACCACCTGTGAACAGGCTATGGAATTTTCCAGACGAGTGGCGGTGGCTACCGTCGCACAGGGGGATAAGGTCGGTGGTCGCGAGAAACCTCCTGGGCCCAAATTCTCTTCTTCGTGGAAACTGGGAGGCAGGCCAGCCCAATATTATAACCCAGCCCAAGCTTATCATCGGCCCAACTATATACCCACTCCAGCTCAATCCGCTCCAGCCACTCAAACCAAACCTCCCTTCCCTAATCCCATTCGAACCCGTCATCTCTCCAAGCAAGATTGGGAAGACCGTCGTCGCCGGGGTCTCTGTTTCAGCTGTGGGCAGAAATACTCTCCCCAACACAAATGTTCGGATGGCCAGCTGCGCGTTATCTTGTTAGGAGATGGAGAAATAGTCGATGAGAATGGCGAAATCCGTCAGACCGAACCAGCGATTGAAGATGAATTGATTGACGAAGGCGAATGCAATGCCCTCACGGCCACAGGTATCCCGACTTCTCATCCTCCCACCATCCGTACCTTGAAACTGGTGGGGAACTTGAATGATTTTCCCGTACTTATTCTCTGCGATAGCGGTGCCTCACACAATTTCATCTCAAGGAGTTTAGCGGTTGCACTTGGCTTGTCAATCAGTTCAGTAGCTAAGGTAAGCATATGTCTGGGAGATGGTTCTCGCATATGGCTTACGGAGCAATGTCAGGACCTCGTCCTCTGTTTTGGTACATTCTCTTGTAAAATTGATGCTCTTGTGTGTGATCTGGGTTCTTTGGATATTATCCTGGGAATTGCTTGGCTGGGAAGTCTGGGAGATGTTGTTTTTAATTGGCAGAAGCAGGAGATACGCTTTTGGGAACAAGGAAAACAAGTAGTCCTGTGTGGGTCACCTCCTTCTACGGAATTGGCTTCCCTCCAGCACTGTTTGGAACTTCATTCAGAACACTTTCGCTTACTAGACCAGCCCTCTTCCCACCTTAGCCCAACCCAACACGCCCAGTTACAAGCTATTCTGTCCAAATTCTCTGTTATATTTCGTGATCCACAGGGCCTACCTCCAATTCGACGAATCGAACACAAAATTAATTTACTTCCGGGACAGGGCCCGGTATGTGTTCGACCGTATCGCTATCCTCACTTTCACAAGGATGAGATTCAACGACAAGTACAAGACATGTTGGACCTCGGAATTATACGGGTCAGCCAAAGCTCATTCTCCAGCCCAGTTATTCTTGTAAAAAAGAAAGACTCTTCCTGGCGATTATGCATCGATTATCGAGCTCTAAACAAAGTTACAGTACCTGATAAATATCCCATCCCAGTCGTGGAAGAGCTTTTGGAAGAGCTACATGGTTCTACTTTTTTTTCCAAACTCGATTTGAAGTCTGGGTTTTACCAAGTTCGGGTCAGGGAGGCTGACATCGAAAAAACAGCCTTTCGAACCCACGATGGGCACTACGAATTCCTCGTAATGCCATTCGGGCTGACCAACGCCCCTGCAACCTTCCAAGCATTAATGAATGATATATTCCGTCCCTTCCTTCGCCAAGGAGTTTTAGTTTTTTTTGATGATATTCTGGTCTATAGCAACTCTTGGGACTCACATTTAAGTTTGCTTACTCAGGTGTTGGACCTGCTGGTTACTAACGGCCTAGTTGTTAATCACAAGAAAAGTCAATTTGGTTTGTTCTCCGTTGAATACCTGGGCCATGTTATCGATCACAGGGGGGTCTCCATGGATCCAAATAAAATCAACTCTATTATCAACTGGCCAATCCCTACAACCGTTAAGGCAGTGCGGGGTTTTCTTGGCCTCACTGGGTACTACAGAAAGTTCATTCGTGACTATGGAAAGGTTGCCCAGCCACTTACTGCCCTCACAAAGAAAGACGGGTTTTCTTGGTCTCAATCAGCTCAACGAGCCTTTGATGAATTAAAGCAAAGAATAACTACTGCCCCTGTTTTAACGCTGCCCGATTTTTCTGTTCCTTTTGAAATTGAATGTGATGCATCTGGACGGGGAATTGGGGCCGTCTTAATGCAGCAACGCAAGCCAATCGCCTACTTTAGTAAGGCTCTATCGGATGGAAATTTGAATAAATCAGCTTACGAAAAGGAAATTATGGCGTTGGTTTTGGCTATACACCACTGGAGGCCCTATCTTTTAGGCCGCCATTTTTCTGTGTTCACAGATCAAAGGAGTTTGAAACATTTATTGGAATAGCGTATCACCACCATCGATCAGCAGAACTGGCTCGCTAAGTTACTCGGCTACCGTTTTTCAATTTATTACAAGCCTGGTCGGGACAACCGGCAGCTGATGCGTTATCACGAATGTACGATGATGGGGAGTTGAATTCGCTGGTCTCTTTTCCTCAATGGCTCGACGGGAAAGAACTGACTCAAGGGGTCGAATCCGACCCCTATTTGCAGAAGGTGCTAACCGATCTTAATCGGGATCCTTTTTCAAGGCCGGGCTTCTCTATTGCGGATGGGAAGTTATATCACAAAGGGCGTCTAGTTCTTCCTTCAACTTCAGTTTGGATTCCCCTGTTACTGGATGAATTTCACAATAGTCCCAGTGGTGGTCACTCGGGTTTCTACTGTACATATCGTCGCTTATCTTCTAGAATTTATTGGGTGGGAATGACCAGATCGGTGAAAGAATTTGTACGCAACTGTGACATTTGTCAGCGTTTTAAGTCCTCTACGCTGGCTCCGGGTGGTTTGCTTCAACCTCTACCCATCCCTTCACAGGTCTGGGAAGATATTTCGATTGATTTTATTACCGGGTTGCCTAAGTCAAGGGGTTATGATGCTATTTTAGTCGTGGTGGATAGACTATCCAAGTATTGCCACTTCATCCTTTTGAAACACCCTTATACAGCCCGCTCCCTTGCTGAAATATTTTTGAAAGAGGTAATCCGTCTTCATGGCATACCCAACTCCATCCTTAGCGATCGTGACCCGTTATTCTTAAGTAAGTTTTGGCAAGAAGTGTTTGCTTTACAGGGCAGTAAATTGCGTTTTAGCTCATCTTACCACCCCGAAACTGATGGACAAACTGAGGTTGTCAACCGCAGTTTGGAAACTTATCTTCGGTGTTTTGCCTGTGATCAACCAAAAACCTGGTCCATTTGGCTACCCTGGGCTGAATATTGGCACAACACCTCTTACCATGTTTCTACTAACACGACTCCATTCGAAGTCGTTTATGGCAGGCCCCCACCCTCTATTCTCCATTGGGTTCCGGGTGAAATTAAGAGCGAGGCGGTGGCTCAAGATTTGACGGATCGGGACGAGGCTATTAAACAATTGAAGTATCACTTAACTCGTGCCCAGTCGCACATGAAGTCAGTAGCGGACAAACGCCGTCGTGATGTTGAATTTAATGTTGATGATTGGGTCTTCCTCAAATTACGTCCTCACCGGCAGCAGTCGGTGGTCAAACGGATTAATCAGAAATTATCCCCAAGGTTTTACGGGCCCTTTCAAATAATTTCGCGTGTGGGCCAGACGGCGTATAAACTTCAGTTGCCTGAATCCTCCAAAATTCATCCTGTGTTCCATGTTTCCTTACTTAAGAAAGCAGTGGGAGACGTTGTGGTTGAGCCTTCTCTACCACCTGGACTCGAAGTTGAAGCTGATGCTCTTGCCACCCCTGACCGGGTCCTTGCTACTCGATCAGTCACAGTAAAAGGGAAGCCCAGTCTCCAATGGTTGGTCAAGTGGCATGATGGAACGATCGAAGATGCAACATGGGAAGATAGTTATTCCATTCAAACCCAATTTCCCGAATTTAGGCTTGAGGACAAGCCTATTCTTCCCGACGCCGGTATTGATAAAGAAAATGATATTGGGCCTGATCCATCTGAGCAGTCCAGTGGGCCTGGTGAATGGAAGGTTTACAAAAGGAGGAAATGGAGGGGGACACGTGAAGGGCCAGAGAATGATGAGTCAGTTAGAAATGTGGGGTAGCCTATATAAGGCAGTAGTGGGGGGAGAGAAGGTCATGCTTATGTAATTTGTTATTTTAGTCGGCAATTGTTGCTTGGACAGAGGGATTCTTCCAAATCCTTCTTATTGTTATCTTCTTCTTCAACTTTATGCTTAATGAAATACCACCTTCCTCCCTAAAAATATTACCTGCACTAGTTCTTTCTTAACAAGAACTGAGTGCCAGCCCTTTGATCACGGTTAATATTTTGAATGGTAAAACAACTAGAAAAATACAACTTTTTCACTCCACTTGGTAGACTGACTAGTGACTCGTGCCATCAGTATGCGTTAAGAGACTCTTACTAAATTGTATTTATTTATTATCACTATAGAATGTCGATGATATCTCTGGTATATCGTATACATAATTGAAGACGGAGTAGACACGTTATCTGCTTGTTATCCAACCATAACGAGTTTGTGATCTTTGTAATACCACTCCTCCCCTTGCGTGACCAGCTCGTGATAGACAAGCTTGTTATCTCTGTAACGGGTATATAACTTATGAATGCAACGACTACATGCACATGCATGCAAATGCTAGTTTTTCCCTCCTATAAGTTACTCCCTTTGCGCCAACAAAAGAATCTATCAGGCAAATATATACTCCTAAGGAAAAAATTAAAATAGACTCATTCAACTTGGTTTCGTCTTCTTCTGACAAGGATATAAAAGTCGAAGCGATCTTGTCAAGCATATTTGACAACTTTTAGTTCATTTCCAAAATTGATCTTGTCAAGCAAATGTGACCGCACCGGCGATGACAACACCATTATTGCCACCTATGACTAAAAATCATATAGTCAGATACCACCGCAGCCACCGCGATTACCACATGTGCAACATTTCACTTAAAAAAATACAGCATTTTAGTACAGAAACATCCATTTACAATTAACAAGAACCCCCTAGACTGTTATGTTTAAAAAAAACCCTTGATCATAGTGTATTTTTAATATCAAGTTAAACGGGCTGAACTTGTTAAACGGGTTTACCATAGTGTATTTCAAAACACGCCGTCCAAAAATGTTTTATTCTATGAAATAAACCCTTTAAAATATTATAATAATATAATTTTTTTCATACTTATATTTAATGCACCAACTATTTTGAAAAAACTAACAAAAAACATGTTCTAGCATCAAACCAACTCGAACCTGCTTTGACTTGTGACCCCAAATGCCCATCCGACATGGCCATATCACCACCTCTGTCTAAAGCCAACACATAGCTCAAAATTGGGGTCGCTCTGCAATTAGTTATTATCTGTCCAAAATCTCAATTTTGGTTCATGACTTCATATACAAAACAAAGGAAGCATGAAACATGAAATGTATGATAAATTATGAACATGATGATAAGAATTAGGACTTAGAAGCAGTAGTAGAACCCTTCTTGGAGACTTCTTGCTTCTTATCAGCAGCATCTGCAGTCTTTCTCTCGTCTTTCTTTTCTCTCTTTTTCAAAGACGTCATACGTGCCTTCAAAATTGTAGCATAATATGCTTGAAACCGTTGATGATCCTTTGTTCCAACCTATTGATCTCAAACAAGTCAAATAAAAAATTTAACTAAAAAGAGAATGGGTCAAACGGGTTTGAAAGCCATCCAAAGTCTAACTTTTTAATGCATATTTCCTAAACCATTTATATGCTCAGATATATTATTATTGTAATACTTGTAATGTTGTTTGTTAGTTATAAAATATTATTTATCTATAAGAAATTATCAAACTATTTTGGGAAGACCAAACCAGATCCAGCTCCTTACAACTTGTACTAAAAATGAAGCATTTTTAACCCAAACGATTACTGTTGACACAAATAAAGAAACACATGAAGAAAATAATGAAAGGCAAAGAAAAAAAATCCATATATATTTACCAAGGTGGATATGTTCTTCTTGCCATCAGTTGCCCTAATAAGACATCTGTACTCAACTTCTTTACCAGCAGTTGCCATCTTGTTCAATTGCACCTTAGACTTATCAGATGCTGAGACATAGACACACACAAAATCAATATCTTGCTTAGATAAGTAGTAGGAAAAGCAAAAATGATATCAGAGAAAAAAAAGGAATAAGAAAGAAAAACCACAAACTTACAGTGTTTGAGCGTAACCCATATCGAGCCTTTTTCTGTAGTGTGCTCAAACATGCTAGTTAGTTCATTGAGAAATGGGTCAAGCTGTAACCGTACCTAGCATTATTGCAAATAGAAGGCAGTTCAGGTTTGTACCATATAGAATTCTTAATAAATCTGAATTATAATTTTGTTAAGGAGATAAAGGTAATAATATTTATAACACAAAAAAGATGTTATGCAAGACAATATTCGATCAAAAAGATTTTCAATCCAGAAGACTGCTGACTTCGTGTAAATGTAGAAACTAGAAACTTATAATATCTTTTATACATGAACCAAATCATCATTGGTTTATTGGGGGATATGATCACAAAAACAAACATATGATTACAAATAAATCAAACAAACATAAGAAGAGACAACACGGGAATAAAGAAACGCACACGAAACACGATAAACTCGGGATTTACATGGTTTGGTAATTAGTTGATTGATAAAGACAAACTCAGGATTTACATGGTTTAGTTGATTGGTATAATCAACATACTCCATGGCAGCGTCAATATCATTATCTCTCTCCAGTCTTTTGAGTAGTGTGTACAATTGCATAGCAGTTGTAATTATGGAGGCCAAATTAGGTTAAATTCTTATACAGACCCAACCCATAATTTCGATGTTCCTTGAGCAACTTGTTCCGCAAGTCAACAATCTGTCACAATAATATATAGAAACATTGTCCTCCACATGTTCTAAGATGATTCCAAACCCTAACATCTTGTTTTTAGATATTTAGATTTCAAGGTGTTTGATAACAAGTCCTATAGGAACAAGTGCTTGAGTTGCAGATTATATAGTGAACAAAGTGTCCATAGTACTTCAGTTTTTATATGGGCCTTTCTCCATGCGATGAGCTTTCTTTTTGGTTGAAGATAAAACACATAAAAACATTTACTATTATTTATAGTCCTCGTAAGTCTGAACTCTGAAATATTATGCTGATGGTGATAGATTACTGAGATATAATGATGAACCCAGTTATTTTAGTTTAACATTACTAGAATTCTGAAAACTGTTTGAGTCAGAAATCAGCAAGCAATATATCATGTACAAAATATGACAAACCAAACTGCGCCTACAATGTCCACTTTTTACAAGTCGAACCATATCAGACATAAACCCAAGAATACTGATTTTAGTTATGTTCCAAACAATGATTCAAACAAAAAATGAACAAATGAAAATGCAACCGCTCAAACACAACATGTAAGTAACATTTACTAGATGCAAAGGCTGATATCATGATGCCTCTGAGAGATTAGTAAAAAGGCCGGTTTTTAAGGGAAATGCGAACTGCTATACAATAAAGGCCTCCCTTGCAAATTACCAACTGATCTGAGACTAACAGTAATTTACTTCATGCATCACCATACCGGTGAAAAGCGTATAACTACAAGAATTCCTTCGAATCAGCAATGAGATAGAAACATTGCGAGTAGATTAAGATTTTTAAACAGTGTTTGGTACTCTATATTTGACAGCAAACTCTAGAATCAACATGGTGGCCGTCAACAAGAAGGAAATACAAGAAAGAGAAAAAGACTGAATGACTTACCATAAGAAATCGCCGGAAGGGTTCGTCATTCCTTAAATTGATGAAGGGAGTGAAGTCGTCAACCGAAATCAAGGTTTCTCTGGGTATAGCTTTTGGATGCAAAAGAAGAGTTATAAATTTGTTCATTGTGCCTCAATTTTGATGTTTACAAACATCATGTCTGACATGTTATTCTTATATGATGCGTATAAACTTTTAGTAGCAGACCAATATAAACTAACTAAAGCCACAACATTAAGAGTTTATGGAATCCTGTATTTCATTACTTACCCTATGAATGATCAAATCTTGCACTAATTTTAAGACGTCCAGTCTCTGTAGCAAAACCACTTGCCTCAGAAGCTACTTAATTGAGTCAACTACACTTACATTTTTATAAAGAACCATTCTCCTAAAAACGATGAAATTGATGATTAAGAGATATAGTCTTCTGAATAATCCCTAATCAAAGAAACCCTAGACATAGAGAAAATAAGGAGACACGAGATGTTCATACATGTTTCCATTCTAGCCCTAATCAAAGAAACCCTAGACGAAAGTGAGATAATAGGAGAAGGGAGATGTTAATTACATGTTTCTACTTTCAAAGAAGTAGATGATGAGTATTGAATCTGCAATGTGGGTACGCAGAAGGAGGAGGTGCCAGCAAATGAGCAATCTGGTGATCGGCGTGTAGATAGGCAGAGAATGAGAAAAAGGGAAGAAGGAAGATAGCAAGCGAGAAAACAACCGGGAGGCAAATGTGTTCGATTAAAGTACACGGATGTGTGCAGGTGGGTATAATCGAACAGAGATAGTTCGAGCTCGAATGTGTTTGACATACTTCGTGAGCTACTTGAAAAGTTGAAACTAGCTTGAAAAAAATTCAAAATTGACTTGAGTTGAACCGATTCAATCTCGAGCTATATAAGTAGGTTTTTGAGTCGAGTACGAGCTTCAAAACACTCGGCTCTCCAGACTCGCGAGTCTAAAATCAAAACAGTCATGGAAGCTCAATTTGAACAAAGAGATGTGTTGCTACAATATTAAATCAAATTGAATTTTAGTCGAGTCGAACTGAGCTCGAGAGTGTCAAGTACTTCCTCGAATTGAGCTCGAGTTTGAAAATCAAAGCTCAACTGAGCTCGAGTCGAGTTTCGAGCTTTGAATTTTGGGACCGAGTCGAGGTCGAGCTTGGCTGCACTGTGCCGGCTCGGCTCATTTACACCCCCGTGCAGGTGTGCAGCTATAAACAGACACTTAAAAATCAATGTAGATGATAACGTAAGAGAATTGGAGAATGAATTAGGAGGAAATATAATTTCTCTCGATTAAAAACTAACATATTTTTCGTTTAATGTGTTTGTGAGTATTAAAGCACCTAACATAGGTACTCCTAGAAGTCCTCATCGGTAAATACCGTATCGAATCCTAAACTCTCCCTTCGTTTCCTTTCATAAACTCAAGAACATCTTCTTTAAATGTTTCATTCCAAAAAAATTTCTTTTATTCATTAAAATAAACTCGTGTACACATTATACTATCTAACAATTACAGTAATTAGCTAAAAGTTATATAATCAAATGATGTAAATATTGCTAAAGTTATATTTGGCGGAGTTGGTAGGACAGTGTATTTTAAACATTAGGAAATCGAGTTAATTTTGTAGCTATAACGCATTTGTCTTTTTTTCTAAATAGGTAATTTATTAAGAGAAGAGGGAGTTTTTCTCCCTCGTTGTTGTTGAAGATATTCCTATAATAGGATTACACCCTCAACAAATTGACTCACTAGGTGAACTGTATAAGCAATATCTGAACGAATTACCGTAATATATAGCTCTAGTGCATTTTTTCTTTCTTCACTAAAAAGGAAATTTTTGAAGAGAAGAGAGGTTTTTCTCCCTCGGTCTTATTGAAGATGCCTCTATAATAAGATTACACCTCCAACAAATTGGCTCGCTACACAATGAATTTTATGAGAAGAGATAGTTTTTCTCCCTCGGTCTTATGGACGAATATTAGTAATATATACGGTGCTTTGGATTTAATTTTTTATATCTTCGCTAGAAGCACATGTAAATTTAACTATTATTATATTCACATAATGAATTTTATGTGTTATTTGTTTTTCTTCCATAATTTATCATATAATTTTTAATGTAAATATGAATATATATTTGTGATCGTCTTATTTTTATTTACATTTTGATATATTTATATTAATGTGATTTTATCTAAAAATTTATTACTTGTAATTGTAATACCAAAAAATATTTGTTGAATATCAGTTTTCTTTTATAACTGTAACGCCCCAATTTTATAAAAACGACAATTGTATTTAAAATTCATTTATAAAAGTACACACTTAGTTTGAAAACA
>JAUEJL010137934.1:0-10930 GCA_032274825.1 Drosophyllum lusitanicum | reverse complement strand
TTTTTTCACAGACATAAGACCTTATTCTGTCTTATTTTTGCTTATTTTGAGAAGCTAAAAACTACATCTTTTTTTCGTAGACCTTCTCAGATTTAAGATATTTTAAACCACATCTTCTCCTAAAGATATGAAATAAGACATAAGACATTAATGTCTTCGAAAACAAACAACACCTTAGTCACCTGAGAACATTACAGGTAGTCAGTCAGATTACATTTAATTAAGCAGAACATTAAAAAAAAGATTAAGAATTTGCCAACTTGAGACCCAAACACTCCCTAGTTATCTTGAAAAAGTGACTTACTCCAAAAATTAACATACATAGAAACGACCTCATTTCACTTCATCTTAGAGGCTTGTCTATATACAAATCTTTCCTTCAATATCGCACAGAAGTGTTTCAGGTACTGGAACTCTGGAACCCATATCCTCTAAGTCACAAAAAAACTAACGCTACGTTCAAAATTGAAGAAAATAGGTGGAAAATGACACAAATACATTGTATATTTTGGTAATAAATGGATTAAAAAAACAAGAAAACCAGTACTGATTTAACTTGCAGTAGCATTAAAGGTCTACTTGTTTCTCCTCTTGTGCTTTGGCTTCACTGCATCTTTTAGTGTCTTCGATTGTTTTTCTTGTATTCCGACTTCCATCACTTGGTGTGTTAAAGCAGATGAGTTGGTATCAGAGGATTGTTTGATAGATTGGGTCACAGGATTCACTTGAGTAGATTCTTCTTTGTGCTTGTCGATAGGTGTAGCTGCCCATAAGCAAAAACTTATGATAAAATGTTGGTGATGAACATTTTGTAATCATTTTACAGAGTTATGAAGTTATACATACCACGAGAACCTAGAGAAGCTCTCAACGCATCTGCATCAACACCACTTGAATATGGATCCCTGAAAATTAAAAGAAAAAATCAGACAAATAAACCTTTGATTTTCAAATTTCAAGAGACGTGAGAATGTACTGAAGCAATTAATTCCGCATGCGTCCTTTGGGATGATAAAGAAATCTGGATGCTTTTGTTTATTATACCCATGAAAATTGAAAACCAGTCAATTCAATATAAGATTGTTTAGTTGATCATGCTAACATACAATGTCCAAAACTCCAAATCCAAGGCGGCAATTTTGACTTATTTACTTCTGAATGGGTTGACTTGAGGGGAACGGCTAGAAAGTAGCTCAAAGTCTGTTCATAACACATACCACCTCCTATTTTGTATAGTTCAGAGATTTAGATTATCAAGCTTCATAACATCTTATTTGCAATCATAATTAGCACATTAACTATATATAAAGAATGGGCAAAAAAGTGTTTTCGGATCAACCCAAGCAGACCCAGCCCCTTTTGACCCGTACAAAAAATAGTCTATTTCAACCCAAATCTATTTTGACCTGTTCCCCAACCCCCTTATCTCCATTAAAGGTTAACCTCAATTTGTCAAAAGTAAAGACATCAAAATTTCTTATGGAAACCATACCAACTTGCAGGCCCGCTAAAACCCTCTAATGTGTTGTTTCTCTTGTTCCTTTTTTCATGTTCATTTGATTGGCCAGCAATACTCGATTCATCTGACCCAACCGTCAATCTCCCCATATGATGCCTTGCAACATAACTAGAACCCTGTTGATCAGGATTATGGCGTTTGATTTTCCTTAATGATCTTTGTGTATTATATGATTCAACCTGAAAATGTATATTTGCAATAAAAAGATAATTACTCCATGTGAATCATGAGCTCAGGATCCTTTTTGTTTATAGTAACTATTTTACAAGTCAAATGAATCAAAATTTACACAAATATGGCAGCAGAATATATAATTTATCTATTTAGCTTTATTTCTACATTTAAGAGACTCACAGCATTCTTTATTTTGCTTGTTATATCACCAGCCTTGACAGAAGCAATGCGCAAACACTGCATTATAACACTCTGAAGGACTCCATCACCACCAGCTTTCTGAATAGCACAAACATCACCATTTGTATTGAGTGTAGCAGTCATTGATCCACCCATCACAGCCTCTTCATAATGGGTCGGGTCAATCACCTAATATTGCCAATCGAATATAAAAGAATCATAATGTTTGCAGGTCAACCTTACATGATTCATGAAAGAATAGGCTTTAAGATTCAATTTTCATACCACAGTGTTGTCTTTACCGATAAAACCAAATGTTACTGCCACTGGATAATGGTGGATTATCAATGGAAGTGGCTCCCTAACCTGTTCAATGCGCAAATGGCAATTCAGTTAGGAAAATATGGTTACAAAAAAGCATGATCTAAGCATACCCAAGATGTCATAACTATCAACTAGAGGTCACAGTTGAGCAAAAGGTTTAGGTTAACAAGGGTCACTTTATAGTATGGGTTGAAACAGGAGGCCTGGTTGGGTTGAGCTGTAAAAACTTTTTAGCCCAGTTTTATTGT
Organism: Drosophyllum lusitanicum; assembly: GCA_032274825.1. Taxonomy (NCBI): domain Eukaryota; kingdom Viridiplantae; phylum Streptophyta; class Magnoliopsida; order Caryophyllales; family Drosophyllaceae; genus Drosophyllum; species Drosophyllum lusitanicum. Next base: position 8,485 of record JAUEJL010137934.1, on the reverse strand, counting down.
TTTCTGTTAGCAAATAATGAGTAAATTCTGATTACATTAAGTATTATTACAATAATAACCTAAATCTGTGATAAGGACATTTAGAAGATTGCAATTTGAATGCATTACAAATAGATTTTGAGTAACTTTTAACGTGCTCAGCCCTTTGTCATTTTTTTAGTTCACTAGTTTGAGATAAAACATAACCCAATTAGACCCGTTCATAAGTAAATGGGTCAAAATTCACACCTTTACAGTTTACCATCAAACCAATCATCAAAATTAGTGTTTCTTGTTGAAATCGAGAAAAAGTACTGTTAATAGGCAGAATTTGGAGAAAGATATTCATACTTCATAGGACCGTCTAAGGCTATCAATTCGGGTCGGGTCGTTTAGGTTCAGATCGGTTTCGTGTCAACCCAATTTCGACCCATTTATTTTCGTGTCAGGTTTGGGTCGTGTCATTTTTCCGAGCCGACCCATTTAGGCCAAATGTGGTCGACGGGAATTTTTTCGTTCTTCGAATACGGTTTTCAAGTACGATATAATGAAACACTAAATATAATTAATTTTAATTTTTACGAAAAACTCATTTTATTAATTTTTTATTAATTCAAAAATGTTCATAAATATATAGTACATATAATCTATACTATATTATAAAGCATTTACAACTTTTAAACTCTTAAATTTTAAGTATTTTGAAGTTACTAAACTACCCTTCACCCCTCTCTATATCTAATGTAATCATTTCCTTTCTAACACTCCATATCTAATGTGATTATTTCCTTTCTAACAATATAAGAATCACAATAAAAGATAACTCAATATTTACACTTATAGTAGTGTAACAAATAATTCTTTTTAAAAGAAAGTCAATGTTTTCACCTATATGCAGATATATAATTAACAAAGTCAAGATTGTATTTTTCATGGTTTAAATTGTATGTAAATACGTGTTAATAGCAAAATTAATTCATGGTTTAAATTGTATGTTTTCACCCATATGCAGATATATAATTAACAAAGTCAAGATTGTATTTTTCATGGTTTAAATTGTATGTAAATACATATATGTTTTAGCTTCCCTTAGTGATAATTATCGAAAGATTTATGAATATTTGTAAATTTTATAAGAAAAAACCAATAACAATAAATAATATCAAACAAAAACTATTAAATAGATTAATAACTATTAGATATTGACCAACGATAAATTAGGAAAAAAAACCTTATACCCTTTATTTCTTGAAAACAGACATATTATCGAGAAAATATTTATTTGCCGACGACGCATTGCGCAGGTACCATGTTAGTTAAACACTAAATAAGTAAATATATCATTCAAATCTGCTTATATTAATATAATAAAACATGGTTAATTTATATATTAATATTACATATATTTTTTATTCAAATTTGAATAGATTAAAAATAATTAGAAATCAAGTTTTAATATTATTTAAAATATAATATATAAATAAATATATTATTATTATACTTGGTTTCCCAAATTTTTATTTCGTTTCCCTCCCCTTTAAGTTTGGTTTCCCCCGATTATAATCTCCGCTATGTTAACCCTCGATATATGTGGTTTTTTTAACTTTAATACTTTTATTTTTTATTCAATGTTTTTAACGTTTAAGAGTCTTGTACCTTTGTTTGACAGAGTTTATTGCCCTAAGTTGTCACTCTCTTATTTGAATTCACAATCTTCTTTTCAAAGTTTTAATTTTAAGCATTAAAGAAAATTTTATAATATTAAAGTTTTACCCTTAAACGGGTCATACGGGTCACTTTCGGGTTGTCGGGTTGACTCTAAACCGACCCATTTATTTTCATGTCAACCCGTTTCGGGTTCATGTCACTTTTTTCATGTTGACCCATGTTGACCCAAAAATTGCTAGCCTTAGGACCGTCTAATACTACATACATTAATTCTAAATTAATGAATTTGACAAAGAGAAAGACAGTTAGACAGGTTAATGTCGAGTTGTCGACTATAACAGCAATAAACAGTAAGAATTTTGTAAGTAAAGATGCAGATAAAACTCACTTCAGGTGGATGTACTATCAGTTCTTGACCATCCTCTCCTCCAAATGTACATTCAGGCCTCCTAAATGTTGAGAGGGCAGCCAAAGCAGCAATATTGGCAGCATCAACAAGATTCCTGTGTTCATGTTTATGATGTTCAACAAATATAGAAATTGTAACAAAATCTGAATTTACATGCACTTGGATATGTATTTGCTATTTCCAGCTTACCCTCCATTGTCTATAATGTGAAGGTCAATCCGTATGGACCATACCAACTTCCCCGCAATGACGCAAAGTGATTCTGTGTCTACAGCCCTGCTTTCCCTGCACCATCAAAAAGAAATCACTAATAATGGTAAGTTTCTATTTCCGTTTTAAACTAAGTTTGAAGTTTTCATAAGAGCAAATTGCACAGAAAAGGTAAAGAAGTTTGGTTTGATTTCTTTTTTGTGTAACCATCTTTAATTTTACATGTAAAAGGTACCAGCTTTCAAATTTTCGATAAAAAACCTCAAACTTTGGAAAGAAAAAAAGAAACTGAATTAAAGTAATATGACCTAGTTAATTGGTCAAAATGATGTTCTGACATGGGCCCTCGTGGTGCTTGAAAACAGTTTAACTTAGAAGATTACCCTCAGCAACAAACCTTTTGGAAGCCTATTTCTATGTGCAAAAAAGTGTGTACCAAAAATAGGTATCATATCAGAGTTTCTTTCCTACACAATTTGCCTTATTCATAAAATGAAGAGCTCTCTACAAGTGAATGAAATATTAAGTTAGCTAGACAAATAAATCGATACCTTAAACCACGATCTAAAATCCGTCCCAGCTCAATAGCAGAGTCTCCAGGACGACCTGGCTCAAATGAAGGATCAGCCATAGGCGAGAACTCGGTGTAAATAGCAAAAGTCCCTTCATTCGGCCTATCTCTATAAGGTTGAACTAGTTGACCCGTAACAAAACAAATAACTTGAGTCTGACCAAGCTGCACCTCTGATGAACCATCTTCACTACATCATAACCCCATGTCAACAAGCTACAAATCTTCAAGTTTCTAACAAACAATGTCTCATTACGAGATAAATATTAGGGTATCCTACCTGCCAAACCTGATAGTTATGTTTCTATAGTCAAAAGGTCGCCTACCATCAACCCTAATGTCTGAAAGTAAAGCATTCTCAATGAATTTCTTTTCATTTACAGTCATTATTAAAGAATTTGCTAGCCTCTGCTCCATACTCTCCCCTGCAATTCACGCACTTAATTTAGTCACCGAAGAACATTAAGGTAGTCATATTGTCAGAGTACATTTAATTACCCTGAACATTAAAACAAGATTCAGAATTTGCCAATTATATGATGAACAGACAGCATTTGAACTAGAAAAATGATGGAATTATAAGGATCAAACTTGAAACCTTAACAAGAACACGTTAGAAGATGCGGATAACAATAGAACGACAAACATACACCAAGACTTAACGTGGTACGGTCGTCGGGGTCACGACCTATGTCCATGGGTAGGAACCAGACTTCTTTTATTAACTTAAAGTGTTTACACTTTACAAGATGTCACCCTAAGGTGCAAATAGGTTAAATTGAACCCTAACTACGATATATATAATAAACAACTAGAAAACCTAATTTTACTAATAGGCCGGCTGCACGAACAAACACAAAGAAAAAAACAAGCACGGCCTCCAACAAATAGTGCACGTCATGCACATAATTTTCACGCTGAGAAACGTTCAAGAATTAACACATGTCCATGTCGTGTGCCATTTGTTCATGCCATACAACAATTTGATTCCATGGAACATTTTATCCCATGCCATGCGCCATTTGTGGTGTTTCGTGCCATTTAATTAACATATAAATAAAACCGGCAATTTACACCACCGTCGTGTATCCCATTAAATTAGATTCTAGTCACAACTGTCCACTAATTCCAAGTCACAACCTAACAATCTCCTCCTCTTGACTTGAATTCTCTTAAACCGTCAATGAGACCTAACAAGAATATGATCAAAGATTCAAAGTAATTTCGAGTTCACAGTTGTACCAAATCTAAAACCACTACCCAAAAATTGTCCATAATAAGAGATTCTCACCAATTTAGAGTACATCCAACTCAGCAAATTTCATGCTATAACTACACTATCTGATTACGCGTTACAATGTTCACTATCTTGGTTTAAAAAAGAGCGCATCAGGCGCGCTGCGGTCGCTGAAACGCATCAGGTGGTCTGATGTGCTGGGGGGTACAAGATGCGCTCTGATGCGGTCGCGTGATGCGTCCGATGCGGGTTTTTTTTTTTGTTTTTTTGTTTGTGTTCTTTTGAGCTTTACTTGCTTGAAACTATAACGGGCTTAAAAAACCTGTTTTGGGCTAGCCGGAATGGGCTTAAAAAGGTCCGTTAAGAAAAAGATTCCAATGACCTAATAAAGGTCATGGCAGCTTTCTTTCCCTAAATTTCAAAGGTTTGCTGCTCGGGTTTGATGATGTGGATCTTGGGGACATTTAGTTTGTGACTAGAAAGTTTGGATAAACTTGTGGGGGGAAAGGGAAGTGGGGGCTATTGATGATTTGTCTTTTTGGTTGTTTTGATTTTTCTAAGCGTACCTGTCTATTATGTTATTCAACATTTAAGAACTAGTATGTGCAGTTAATCTCGGTGAGATCTCGGATCTCGGACTTAGGAAAAATATCGAATGAAAATCTCGGTTGTAAATATCGGAACCGATACTCTCGCCGAGATTTTCTTCTGTCCACTTTAATAGCCTATTTCTTAACCTTAAAACCTAATTAACTTGTACAAACAACAAGCAGAGGCCTTCTTCTTTTGACTTGGAGTTCTATGCTTTTTATTTATGATTTTGATTATATATACATATGTTCTACATAATATAAAATTCCGATATCCCACCGATATCTCACTGCGATAACCGCTATTTCAAATCTCGGTCCTTGACCGATATTCGATTTTTGACCGAGATAACTGCATAGTGAACTACTATTAAACAACTATTGAAGAATTTTTTTATATATAAGTATTTACAAGGTATAAAATTAGTTTAAAAGTAATTTTGTGAAAATTAGGCGCATCAGGTTCGTCATGCGAGCGCATCACGCATCATGCATCGGCTCCCGGGACTCTAAACGCATCAGCGGGCATCCCGCTTTTTAAAACCAAGTTCACTATGTGTTATATAGACAAAAAAGCAAGAAGGCTCCAATACAAGAAAGAAAAAACAAAAACATGCAACCGTATTTGCCTTTTATCGAAGTAGTGGCGGCGATGGTAGCAATCATGGTGGTCTAAACAACAGCGGTAACCTTTGGAAGTCGTAGGTTGGGGAAGAGAGGTTTACGGAGAGGGTTTTTGGCAAAAGTTGTACCCGAGAACATTAATATGAGGATACTATGGAATTATTCCGGTAATTATACTAATATATATTATAATATATTACTAAACTTACAAGTTACACAGAACCGCCTTGTGTAAACAACTACATATATAAATATAACTGTTTGTAAGACCCAAGAAATATGTTTAGAAGCACAAAGATAACTATGCAAAACTTCAAATAGCGTCCTCCAGTCACGGACATGAGAAAAAATGAAACGAAACACAATCGATTGATGCATCACACACTCAAAATACAGATGCTTCTTAGTCGAGAGAAATAGCGGAAGAGAGAGAATGGACTAGGTTCAACAATACGGATGTGTGTGTACTATATGCCTTTGAAAAATTGAAAAAAATCGACTTCTAGTGGAGTAGCGTTGAGTTTGACCTGCTTTGACCGAATCCAAGTAACCCTAACTAGCCCCGGCTCCGATTTCTAAGTACTTAGCCGCCTAGAACTAGTTTTACAACACCGCTTTAATGTAATTTTGAATACAATGTTTATAAGAATCGTTGAACATGGCTTCTTGGAATGCTTTCTCAGACCAAGATTATGATCTAAGGGGGTGTTTGACTGTTTGCTTTAGCTTATTATGAGCTTATTTTCCCGTCTTATTTTTCATTCTTATTTCAAGTCATGATAAGCCCGTAAATCAGAAAATAAGCCAAAAAAATGAGCTTATTAAAAATAAGCCGGGTAAATAAGCCCACAATAAACTTAGCCAAACACCCCCTAGATCAGGATTACGATAAACAGAATAAACCCATATCGAGGTCCTAATTGTAAGACTTTGGTATGATGTCCTTCCAACGTGGATTCACGTAGAACATCGCGCCACCATACGATGAAACAGGCATCTAATAAAAATATCAACAAAGAACATGTATATCCCATTATCCCCATGCATAGCGAACAGTTGAAGCAAAAGCTGAGAGCAAGAAGATCTTCAATAACTAACACCATTGATCTATCCCTGGAAGGAGTTACAAAGGTCGAGAAAAGAACCAACGGCCATGTATCATGGTGCAGCAGTTTCCATAGAGAACACAAAAAATCGGTAGATTAAATCGATTTGAAGACATTGTTCCATATCTTAGTCCAAAGCAAAACCATTAATTAGGTCTAGGGGTGAGCATGGGGCAGTTTTAAGCCCGAACCGCTAATTTCGGGTTTAAACCTTCAAAAACCAATTCTTTGGTTTCGGTTTGGTGGGTTCAAATATGGTTTCTGTTGAATTCACTTCTAAAATATTAAAAACCCTATAAATTTTCAACAAAATCGTGTTCATCCTAAATTAACCCAAAATCAAACTCTACCAACCAAAATGATCCTAAAATGAAACCATCATTTGTGTTCAGAATGATGTGATGAAACCGGCACACACAAACACTTTCTGAACCGGTTATCTTCAACATAAACACAAACACAAAACATTCCATAATCGGCACATACAAACACAGAAGAAGGGTTGACGAAAATTTGAGCAGTACTTACACACACTGAACTTGTCTCCGGCCCGATTGTCTGCAGCGGCGGCGGCAGTGGTTGTGTGCGATGGATGATGGTGATGGTTGGGGTTGCAGTTGTCTGCGCCCTGCGGTGGAGGCGGCCTTCAATGTGTGTGGTGGGGATGGTTGTGGCTGCAATTGTTTACGATGGTGGTAGCGGTGGCTACAGGAGGATTGGGAGCGGTACCACCTGCATCAAAGGCTAGCAGAGAAGCAGTGTTACGGCGTAGAGGAAGAGGAGAAGACATGGGGTTATGATGGGGCCGGTTCCAAGTGGGCTTAAGGAATAAGGGCCTAAGGGTTAAAAAATTAAAAAGACGATACACTTGGGCCTTCAAAATAATAGGAAAGTATGTATAAAATTAAAAATATAAGATGTATTTCAAAAATTTGTGGGGCTGTTTCTTACTAAAACCGAAACCGAACCAAAATCATCGGTTTTTGCAAATTTCAAAATCAAAGTGTCGGTTTTAACATTAGTTCGGTTTTATCGGTTTAAGTTTGGTTTTTTGGTTTCTTTGCTCACCCCTAGGGCGGGAGCATTCACAATCGTGGGAATCAGACCCATTATGAGATTCGGAGGTTAGGCAACGACCATGAATAGCCTTCACGAGCTGTTTCAAACACAGGATGCTCTGAGCAGTGACATTAAATCGGCTTGAAGAGCATATAAAGAGACAAGCCCTAGAAATAAGAAAAATTGTCATAAAAACATCACTTTTAAAATGAGAATCAGACTTAAGAATTAAATGCAAATTTAAAATAATCTATCAAACAACACATAAACATTAAACTAATAAAAAATTATACTAATTGAAAGTGACTGATAATTTTCAGAATTAAAGATAGTCGTTATATTAAATTTAAGATAAGAAAGTAATATTACATTACTAGAAAAATATATTTATTTTAAACAATTTCTTTTCAGCTTCGTCATATCTTATTATTCAATCTTTTGAAAAAATGCAATCACCTTTATAGAACATAGAAACGTTCCTCATTATGGTTTTGAAAATCGGACTGCTCATTGAGTTGGCTCGAAGAACCAGATAATATTACAAATATAAAAACCCAAGATATATATTATAAAGGTAAAAAAACACATATACGATAAGCAAACAAAAAGAAAAAAATTGGTTCAATATCAGCTTGCTGGTTACCGATGATTCAATCGGTTCTAGTTCCAGTTTTTCGGTCGACCCAGCATTGGTTTTTAAAACACGACCCCTAACGGGATGAAGCAAAATAGATCCTAAATTAAACACAACCTCAGTATTATATTATATTACTAGACTAAATACCCGTGTGATACACGGATTGGTTTAAATAACAATAACATTAAATATTAATAAAAACGTATTAAATAATAATAAAACACGAATTAAATGAGAATTTAAAAAATGACGACGTACGGCATCAACACTCTAACCAGAAGTGGAAACATCGACGTGAGTGGGAGTACAGAATTGATAGCAGAAACGTGGTATCATGATATGAAGAGATGTGATTGTATTTCTTATATAAGTCATTAATCATTATTGTTACAATT
>JAUEJL010137923.1:0-10930 GCA_032274825.1 Drosophyllum lusitanicum | reverse complement strand
TGTGATGACAGAGTATGTGATATATAGATATATATATATATATGAAAGATGATGTTTAAGCCAATACGGCTATATGCTATAGGTGTATACGTGATATCTATCTAAGTAGATGACTCACCCCGCCTGAGTGGCAAGAGATTGCCCGAGTGGCGATAAAGATGTCTGAGTGGCATACAAAGGTCTGAGTGACACAATTTGATGAGATTACATTTACATCTTAATTATTATCATTTGAGTTTTTGTGGGGTTATTTACCGGACTTCCTAACTTATTTTTGTGGTAGATGAAGCTTTCACTTGGACATGTTAGAGAGTTTTTGTACAACATTAAAGGAAACTGTTTTATTATTATACCTGAGCCGATTGTTGCATTTTTTAAATAAGGTATAATTGTTATTTCCTTGTTTCACTTAAGAAAATGGGCATTACAACTACATAGCGTGGGCTTATTTGGTATTGTAACAAAAAAAGTGCATAGGTTGATTTTATTAATTAACCCATATGATAGAAATGTTAGATGAATTAGAAATTAAAACGTCTACTTTTTAAGTTGTATTAAGTTGGTAGAAATTTGTAAGTTATGATTAAAATCGTTCCACAAAGTTGAATGTATGTTTAAGTTTTGTAAATAAAGAAAGATGAGAATAAATAATAACTTAATAATAGAAAAGAGAAAAGAATGTGATAAAAAAATGTGATCGTTGGGTAAGTTGATCAAATTATATACTGGATTTAAGGATAGAGAAAAAAAACTCGTTTGGCCTGAACCAACCCGATCTTAAACCGGATTCGTAACCGAACATAATCGATTTACAAACTTTCAGGTCGGTTCTACCAGGTTCTATTTTTTATCCGGAACCTGTTAGGAACAACCAATCCGGTCATTAATTCTTACGTTGTGGCATTTTTAGTTCGATTTTTATTCAGGTCAAGTTCGGTTTTAAAAACGAGATCATCCCTAACTATATTTGATTAGTATTTGTTTTAGGTTAGAATAGTTAATTATAAGCTTGTTAGGAAAGTGGTGTACCCGTGTTTCATACTACATACACATTTCCATTTTTGGAAAAATATCTTAACTTACAAAATATCTTATATACCAAAAACACAAGTTTTTAATACAATAGTCTTAAAGAATACTTTGTGTATATAAGAAATTTTGCAATTTAAGAAGGGCATATAATGAAATTACCCCTTCATTTTTTATGAGGAATTGAGAGGGTTAGAGAGAGAGAGAGAGCAAACACAAAAATACATTTTAGATTTTGAAGCTAATGAAACTCTTAAACCGTGGAATCTAAGAGGTATGTAATTTTTGGATATGTTTGGCGAAACTACTAGGCAGAGTTGGAGTTAGTAATAGATTCCTTTCCAACTTTATGATTGACACGAAGTTTTTGCAAATATGTTAAGAGTTAAAACACAAACGAGTTAGTTTGGGTGAAATTTGCTTAAGATCAATAAATAAGTATAAGAAATGTTAAGAATGAAGTTTGGGAGTAGTAATCGAAAAGGAGTATGAAAATCATGTTATTGCTGGGTATCGTCATCTTGGTCAACTGGTCATATGCAATCTAATATTTGAAAAATCATATAAAAATAATTGTAACTCCGTTTTAAGCACACAACCATTCATTTTAGATCTTTGAGAGTATAACTTCATAATATTATGGTTCATAAGTTGATTCAAAAATAAAATTGGTCAAATTTCTTGATTAATGACAAGAGGTCAAGGTTTAACACGAAACAAGGCGTGTGGGGTGTTTAATGGTTGATTTTGCTTGCTTGGCTTATGTTTAAGTTAAATAATGGTGCTTAAACATAAATGAATGACATTATAAGTGCCCAAGAGTTTAAGTACAATTGCCTAAGTTGCAAACTTCTAAATTAAAGATCAAAGACAAGGACACTACTCACATGCACAATTAGAGAAATATGACAATATATACATGATGTGATGCACATTATGACAATATTTACATGATGGTGATACATAATTAGTAGAGTATATAACCAAAGACGAATCAGTCTAGTCTCCGGTGAGTTTTTTTGTTATGCGCTTTCGCCAGAGAAAGAATATTTTTTGTCGAGGACTCTAGCCGCAGGAGCTTTTACGAATTATAGAGTAAATGCAATTAGCCAATTAGGTTTAAATAAAAGAATAGGTAAGTTGCCTAAACACTGTGTTCTCGAGTTTTTAAGACGGGAAAGAGAGATTTTAAAGGGAACAAAAAAAGAGCTTTTCTTGAGTTTTATTAAATAAAGAAAATGATAAAAAAAAAAATGAAAGGATTTTAAGGGGAAATATAAACTAATTTACCCTAAAACCTTTCATCAAGTGGGAGGATTTGAACCTTTCATCCGTTCCTCTCCTTAAACTCGTAATATCCCTTAACTAGAAATGTCAAGTATGAGTCCCACCGTGTTGTCTCCCACTCTGTTTACCAAACGATTTTTTTAGTACTATTTTCAAATATGTAAATATACGACCTTGCAGCCTTCAAACCTCCCTCTCTCTCTCACACACATCTTGTTTCTATGTTATTGACCATCTAAAGTCTAAACTAAGAGCCCGCATCATGCAAGTCTTTGGCGTAAAGTGGCTACCAACTTGCTTGTTTACCAAGCGCCATCCTTTCACCAGCGCAATGTCATGCACCAATAAACCATAAATGTGTGTCGAAATCCCAAGGAAGATGAAATGCCTGTGATCTAAGCCCACACACGAAAACAATGGATGATTACTCCAAATCTAGTAGTGCCACGACATTATTAAACTACGCGGTAAATTCAATTATTGTGACATTGGCCTTGTCATGTTGAAGTTAAAATTCTCTCATTGTCATGAACATGATGTCATAAAATTTGTACATTGCTCTCAAAAAGGGGGTTAGCCTTCTCTTTCTTTTCTCTATTATGTTGAAATGGACTTCTAGACTATATGTTGAAGCATATTTTCATATACAAACATGCTAGACTCTAACTTGTAGCAAATCATCTCTGATCCTTCGATTTTGTAGGTTTAGTGGTGTTGATACATAGAGGAGATGGTGTTGGCACGGGTAGATGACCTGTTACACCTACTATGAATTGCCTCATGATTTCATATATGATCCCTACTAACCCATTGATTTCCACATCATACTGCTCATAAACGAAGAACAAGACAAACGAAAAGCCCAATCCTGCGTCGAGAAATGAAACCAGAGTCAGATTAAGGACATTGTCGAACCAACCAAATGGAAATGTACATGGGTTCATGACTTTTATAAGGGCTGAAAGTGACCCAAAGTATTTTTAATGCATATCCTTATCTGGTCAAAAAGCAAAGAGAAAGCAAAAAATCATACCTACACCCATTGACGTGGGGAAGGGTTTCACCACTAGCAACTTGAAAAGATAGATCGAGACTACAACCTGCAGGGGTAAGGCACTCATTAAAGATTTTGTCAACAAAATAATGTCATGTGATGACAAAAGAAAGGACGCGTTAATTTTTTTTTTCCAAAAGTTAACAACACTTAGAATATGCATTGCAGAAGAATACGCATCCACTTTAAATAGCGTAATACATAAGCGGAGTGTAGCGGATGATGCACTGTTCTTGAAAGCAACAAATAATTTCAATGTAAGAAAAATATACAAAGCACAAAAGAAATTCAACTTGCTGAAATACCTTGAAAAATAAACTCCAGTTGCCTCCTTCTGCCAATGATCTAGCTACATGACCAATTCCATTCCATATGTTTGCTATGGTTCTAACAGAACTCCTCATAAACATTTCAGAGACCTCAAAACATGGTAATGTCCTTGAGATTGAACAGACAGGCCTACAGTCAGGGGCCCACAATCAGATAACTAAAAAAATTTTATGTAAATTATTTTACAAAGGATATTGATGCACATCTTTCCACATGATATATCAGCTTCAAACAAAATGCTTTTGTTCACAAAAGGTTTTATAGGTTAGCTTACACTTTAGGCGACAATCTAGCAAATCCATAAACTTTTGGTGACAGTCTAGAATATCCAGATAGGACAAGTATAATAAGAAGCAGAAGCTGCGCGATAGAGGAGATTATCCTTCTTTCACGAACACAAAACCAGTAATACAAAAAAGCCACTCCAAGAAAGCATATGAATGATCTCCTATCATCTCTCCACAATAAAATATTGGCAACTGCATCCACAGATGAAATAAATACACTTTTTTTAGAAGTAGTTTTAGATTTCAACATAAATTTGACACCTTTTATATAATCCATTAAAGCATCAATGACTAAGCTGGTAGAACGAATGATTGTAAAACATGAGACAAAGTGAAAACTTGATTGGAAAAACAAGTGACAGAACCTTGTAAATATTAAATACGAAGAGTAAACACAGTAAATTAAAAAATCAAGATTTTTACCTTCCCCACTCCCCAAAAGCTCCTCCATTTTTGATTGTTCAATTAGGTCTCTAAGTCTTGTAGAAGGCACGTCCTTTGCTAAATGAGTGAATGATTTGACAGTCAATGTGATACCATCCTGTTTATCCAACAATCAATGATAAAAACACATATAAACGAAGAGCCCTCATTAAAAATCATTGCATGTCCAACATTGAGCTACTGTAATAAATTCCATTACAGTATTGAATAACAACTGACATAAGTAATATAATATTTTGAAATATAATCATGAATTCATAAGAATGAAAAAAAAAATATTTACACATGTTGAACCTATCAAACTTACATCCAGTGAGACAATTGGCATGTATTCCAAATGCCGCTCAGCTGCAGAGCAGTTATAAGTTCTAGTTCGGGACATTAATTGGACAACATTGTGAACTGAAACATGCTTAGGATCCCTAGAGTTCCTATTTGAATGCATCCATTTTATGAGAAAAACAATCGTCTGGACAACCACAGCAGGGAGTTTAATGATCGGCCTACAGTTATATACACGGACCAAAATTAACAAAATCTATGACAAGCAAATAGCAACAAGATTTCATAATGGGGTTAGTGATAATGCTGGCCTATATGAAATAGAGAAAAAGACAGTAAATCACATATATTGGGTCAACTTTGTGAAATTCAATCGAAAAGAAATTTTTAAGCTTCATCTTTATTGTCATAACCCTAATAATATTATTATTTTCAAAATAATGATACAAATTTGTCGGCTAGAATTATTACAAAATTATTCATGTCATATATTTATCACCTGTAGTAACCTAAGCCCTCCAGCATACACAAGGCAAATTGCCAAGATCTTGCTGGCTCAAAATTAGTGATGAAGAATACCTACAACAAATTGGACCGTACCATTTAGCCATTGATCTTACAGAAAAAGACAAAAAAGGAATAAAAGAAGATTTAACGCTACCTTTCCAGATACAATGAGCATGCGAGAAGTCAAAGCACCTTCAGCACAGATAAGGGCATGAGCAACATTTTCCACGTATGTGAAGTCAGAAACGGTTTGATCACTTCCTATAATGAACTGGAATGAGAGACTCTATTACTTATATAAAGAATAACAAAAAACAATATCCTTATAACTACATTACTGACAAGAGCATGCATGACATTTGAATGCAATAACATAGGCTAATGATGCCATCAACAATGATAAATAAAATACACGCCTCACTTGAAACACAGTTAGTATGAAGTTTAGAAGCTTTTACTTGTGTTTGAGTTTAAATCCGATTGACTACATATGATAGCTATTACAACCATGTTTCAGTAATATAGTTGTTACATGATTCATATATATGTTGCCTGGATGAAATTTCATGATCTTGCCAAAACCCTTACAACCTTTTTTGGCAACCTTTTAACAGCCTTACAACAAGGTACAGGGTGTCAGACAACCTTTTTTGTTGCTTTTACCACTTATAGCTTGCCTTTGTTAACCTGTGATTCTCTTTTAAACTGATATTACTGAGAAACTATGGCTAATTTTATCACTTATGAAATATGTATTGGCAAGATTGCAAGGTTATGTAAACCAAACACAAGGCTGTTGGCAGAGTGTAGTAGGGGGTTGGCTTTGTTGGTTCTTTATGGTAAGTAAACTAACAGATCTTACAGTTGAATATTATTTTGAAAGTACAAATATGAAGAGCACATGAACAGGCAGAGACATAAAAAAATATAGAATTATAGACCAATTACGAGATCCTATATGCTTGAAAAAGAGCAACACTTTAAGTTCTTTCAGATTTCTGAAAGTTAAGTAATTAAGTTGCCAGACACACAAGCATTTCAGATACACTTATTTACCTCCTACAAGTTAAGTTGTGATTCTAACTTTAAATGTATTAATTTAAGAAGAGATTTTTCAATATATATCAGAATCAAATACAGCACCCATTTTCATCCACTGGAACATGTTTTGGTTAGCAAGCAATGTCCTTTATTACAAGGGCAGATGATGCCCTTTTATAGTTTATAGTTTATACTATACGTTATACCAAACTCTTATTACCCCACCAATATTGATAACAGCGCTAATAATAAGCCAATAAATAAATAAACAGACAGACAGAAATGAGTATACCATGTTTATTGCAACACTGAGAGATGCTGACTCTTAGAAAATTGATATAATCACATTCCATCTAAGGCTGAACATAAGTGACTAAAAAAAATGCATTTGGATAAATAACAACGTAATTTCCGAACCTTTGCCCAACCAGATTTTGCAACTTCAATAAGAGATGGCAAGAGAACCTTGTCTCCAGGACCGAAAACATTGCTTGGGCGGAGAGCGCATGTAAGGAGCCCATCGATGTCATTAGCAAGCAACACATACGCTTCTGCTTGGGCCTTAAGTTCACTATACAAATCCTTAAACTGTGTAATAGAAAGAAAATTATATATAGACACACACACACACCGTTTTAGATCAGATCTATATGGATATGAGAGTATACTTGATCATAGAAAAAGATATAAATAATGCAGATGATCACATACTTTTGAAGAGTATAACAGTGTCTCATTTCCACTGCATATGTCATGTGAGTTATCAAGCACAACATCTGCAGTACTGTTGTATATTAGCCGCTTAACTTTGCATCGCCGACAAGCATTTATAACATTTTTCGCCCCTACATAACATACAATATACAAGATAAAAAAAACCAACAATTATATATATTCATACTAAAACACATCCTGATTCAAGGTGAAGGATGATTAACCTTGAACAATAATCGCATAACCAAAATAGAAATCTTGATTGCAAGAATCAATATCGTCCATGTAAAATACAACTTCTGAACCTTCAATAGCTGCAAAGAAAAATGTATTAGTGAAATAAACTAAAGCCTTTGTCCGAAAAATTCGGCTATAAAGACACTTATAAACGAACGTATACAATATAGACACAGAATTGACATTGTACTGTTTCCGCAATCAGGAATATCCATAGCATAGTAACTAACATTAAATATCAGTTGCTTCAAGGCTTCAAGCAATGTATATATTACTGTAATCAAACGGTAAGTAAATTATATTCTTATAATTATGAGTTACCCTTCAACAAAGGAAGTCATAGAATATGGAAGTACCAAAAAAGTTGGAAAATATGGAAGTATAGAAGTCTGAAAATTACAAAACTTCTTTTGTTACAATCATGAAAAGCGGTGAAACAGCTTAGGGCATACAGGCAAACTTATCCAGAAATAAAACCAGTTCCCAGTTTTTACGAACAGAATCTAGAAGTGCAAAGATGTAAGTTCCAAATACAAGAGTACATATTCTGTTGATGACAAGAAAGGCAATGCAGAACACTAAGCAGACATTATATCCATGTCAAAAGAAAAACATTGTAGTTGCATATAACAAACTTTGGTTTAATGAACTAGATTCCTTATTAAAAGAATACCAAATCCTGCCTGGCATGTTCAAATATTCCTTTGCACCCCATCCACATGTTAATGATATAATAATACTTCAAATTCAATTAGAAGAAAGAACACAGGTACTTCATGTTGATGCACAGTCGATGTTTTACCATGAAGTTACTATTGGTAAGAAACTGATCCTTGTCAGTCGTCTCAAGATGCATGACAAATTCCATATGCTAGAAGAAATTAAAACAGGACCTGAATCTTCCATGTTTCTAACTCTTTCTGAAATAAGTTTATAAGATATAAGCCACATCAAACACATACACACCTTAAACACCAATTCTTCCCCACCACCTGGTAACACCAGACAAAACTTGTATTTACCTTTGATTTTTATAAAATCCTACCTTCACTCTCAGTATCATACTTTTAGCCAAATAACAAGGGATTTGTACTCTTCTATGAGCTTCTTCCCTACTAAATGTACTTTTACAGGAGCAAGTTTTAAAGTTACAGAAATTGTATTGCTGAGCAAAGCATCTTTCACTTTGGATTCTTAAAAAATTAAGAACAAAATGTCTTTTCGTTCCTGAGTTATTGTGGGATTTTCTACATTTAATTAAAATATTCCCCACACCCAAGTCAAAAGAGCACTAGAGTGTGTTATTTATTTCAGATAGAAGATTACGATGCATGGGGATCTTGTTTTATTTTGAGGTTATATACACTTCATTGTGTTTGCAACCAAAGAATTTTAATGCCTTGCAAGTTCAATGCTGAAATTGAAATCAGCTGAAAGAGTTCCAATCTCTTGTGATAACAAAAAAGTAAATATTACAGAAGATCTTACTAGATTTGTCCGAAAATTCGAGATTATGTAATTGTGCATGAATCATCATGTGCTTCCAAATTAAAGCAAAATGGCATAAAAAATAACCCTCATTGGCTTGACATGATTAACAAAATGTTGATCTATAATCAAGTCTGTCATTGTTCTTTCAGAGGTTCCTCACAACGGAAAATTTCGGTTTTCTATATAGTCTCCTTTTGTTCCATTGTTCTCAGTTCCACCCAAAAACTCTACCAAGTTAAAGGTTATAAACACCAACTCATGATGAATATGGACTTCTTAAAGATTAAAATGTTACAGAATTTCAAAAGGTCCCAAACAGTAACGTAAACCTATCACTCTACCACTCAGAATCAATTAGCAATGATTTGGAAAGCGCAAAAAAGTACCGTTGATGATTGTACTTTTGTGGCGAACATCAACGTGAGCATATGAAGCACGACCAGTAGAGAGAGCACGGTTGAGAGGCGAGTCGTACTTAGACTCAGATGGATCGAGTTGCAGTGACTGAGCGGAATCAGCAACTCGGACGATCCAATTACCTAGTGTCAATAACCTCACGACGAGACATCTTCCGATGAAGCTTCTGCCTCCGAGGACGACGCAAATTTTCGACTGGTCGTCGTCGATCGCCATCCTCCGGTTTGTCTCTGAAGATTATTAGGTTTTGACGACGGAGAATGCAACGACGGTGGAATTGGCGCCGGAACGCCCAAATGCAACCAGAAGATGCTTCGCAGTGGGACCGCAGGTTGTTGGGAAACTGAACTTTGCGTTAACTTGTAGCAAAATGGACGGTATCGAAGTATCTCTTCTGAATGCGGGTCGGGTTGATCCCGTCATTTTAAACCACCAAAAAATATGTCAATTTACATATTTATACAATACGTCCATCTAATCTACACCTTCAATGAAATAATCGTACTCTTTGAAAAAACTAAATAGTAATTACAATTTTTTTCTCGTAATTGAATATAGTTTGATTAGATTATGATAACCGAACGGAAATGCTCATATTTTTACATCTGTTTTTGATATGTTATATTCAGTTACATACACTCGTATATATAAAATGACTTATTTAAATGAGAGAATTGCAAACATATCCTTACAAACTTCATAAATTACATATATGTCCTTACAAAACTTAATATTACATCAATATTCTTCTTTAAACTCTCAAATATATACATATAATTAATCTAATAGTAATTAAATGATTTAAAAGTTAAAGACATTAATATCTGACTTTATTTACAAGTACATCCTCTTAATACCCTTATATCATCTTCCCCAAATACTGCCATCATATTCACTTCAAACCTTCAACGGTGCAGGCGGTGATTGTAGTGATTTATCTCCAAACTTTCAACAGAGCTAGCAGCAATTGTCGTGTTTGAAATTGACCAGCGATTGTGATAATTGAAAAAAGCAGGCAATCACCATCAATTTTGCACAACTTCAAACCCTAATATTGGTCATGCCTCGAAAGAAACAATCCAGGATGACGATTATTTGATTAAGTTGAATATCTACTTTTGATATAAATTGCACACATTCTTACTCATCCTTGTGTTTGAATTGTTTGAATTATTTTTCACATACGGTTGCAACATAACTAGATTTAGACGAGGATGACACACTTGGGGAAGTCTAGTCCATCTCACATCTTCCTCCATGTCAATATGTCTCACAAAGATTTGCCCACCCACCCTCTCAATTTGCATTATATGAACATGAAGCTCAATTTGTTGCCGACTCGCTCGCTCGATCCACAGTAGATGAAGATGGTGCTCGACAGGGGGGTGTTCGGTGTATCGTTTACGTTCGTGAACCGTGACGGGGTGGGGGTGGCTGGGGAAGCGGCAGGGTATTTGTAACACCGCCTTTGAAAACAGTGAATTTACTGAAAATTCAAGTTTTTAACCCGCGTGGGTCATTTTCAAATCATAAACATCAGATTTAGCAGCGAAATTTAATTTCAAGATTTACAACAGCTATTTACATTGCATCATTCTTGAAACATCTACCTAACACAACGACCGACCGTAACAATAAATATTTACATCTTACAGATGTAACGCCCCAAATACTTAAATAAAAGTAAAGCTCTAAAACAGAAGTATTTTAGAATCAAAAGAGTTTTAATATAAAAGCGGAAGCTACAAAGTAATACTGAACCCTCTGGTTCATATAAAAGAGTAGTATTCAATATTTACAACAAAAGACT
>JAUEJL010137912.1:0-10931 GCA_032274825.1 Drosophyllum lusitanicum | reverse complement strand
ACAAGATCAATAAGAGTCACATCTTGCAGGATAGCCAGTCCCGCTCAACGACCCAAACCGGGGGATCAGACACAACCATTCGCGCTGGTGGGGGAGCATACAGCAGTCCACCAAACATCGTTATGAGACCACAGGCTCCTTTCGGCTCGAAAGCCTTAACTCGTTAAGGAACGGTGGTCTTGCAGAACCTAGACTCGGAATGGGTCCCCCGAGTCCCCGTTGATCCCAAATTATGACCCAAAGGTCCTATGGGATCCAGCTACAACCGGATGACCTCAACCCACTAGTAGTCCGCGGACAATTCACACACACATAGCTGATCCAATCAGAATCAATCAATTCGCATGCATATCAACAAGTTCCATGAGGCAGATCCAATCAGGATCCTATAGCATGTATGTAACATATGATCAACAAGTATTAAATATGGCATATCACATCAAACTAATCATTGTAAGGTTCAAACCTTTACCCTTAAGCATTTCTGAAACAGAAACTACAACATATATGATACTACAGTACTCAATCGACCAGGTTAGTCAACTAGCAGGCAAATCCCCCTCTATTGAGACTTATGAAAGCCGGTACTCACCTGTAGAGCTTATAATAAACAAATATATTGCTCTGGCTCTTCTAACGCGTCAGATTCACCTAAAACATCGTTATTTACATTAAACGTTTACACACACGGGGTATTATCACTAGAACGGGAGTAGGAACCCCTAAAGACACCTTAAGTCAACCTGCAAGGCCACATCGACCTTCTAAACGAGACAACACAGAAGTTAAACAAACTGTGTACTGTTACTGTAAAGCACACCCTTGCGACCGCAAGCCTTGATGCTTGCGCCCGTAAGGGCAGTTGCTTGTGCCCGCAAGCACCATTCAAAGTCCCTTCGAACCATCCATTCGAAGCCATACTTACGGCCACAAAGACAATTCCTTGCGCCCGCAAGCACCCTTCAAATTGCCAATTCGAACCCTCCCTTGAGGCCGCAAGGACAACCCCTTGCGCCCGCAAGCAGACCTATTTCAGAACAGGTTGGACGACAGTCCCCTGTTTCAATTGTTTTCTTCCCAAACTTCATCAAACGAGTTTCTAATGGATTTCCAGTGTTTATACATCATAGGGGATATCCATATGAGTCTAAAAACATTCATTTCGTTATTTCTAACAAATCTTTGAAGTTTTAGAATCAAATTTAATCAATTGACCCATTTAAATAAATTTCTATGAACTTGATCAAAATCACCATCTTAACCATTGTTTTGTGTTCCAATCCATCCACAACAGTTGTAGGAACACATTGAGATGAATTATTTCAGTTCTTGAGTTAATTCTTGCTTAACCCAATTTTAACCTCAACACAAGAACATGAGGAGGAGAACTTAAACTTACAAGAAAGGAAGAAGATGAAGATGAAGAAGGAATTATGAGGGAGAGTAGCTCTTGTTTGCTGCTGGAATCAACCTTGTACAATTTCCTCTTCAAGAACTCAAGAACACTAGAAAACCTTCAAGTGAAGTTGTCTATGTATGTGATTTGAACATAAACGTGGGTATACACAAAGTCAAGACCGACTTTGATTTCAAGTATATCCACAAGGGGTATTTTGTTCCCCCTTTCAACTTACAACTTGACCCTAGTTTACCCATTTCAACTAACGGGGATATTTTCGTAATCCTTACTTAAAATCATTCACGGATTATTTATTTCATTTATATTATTAATACTTTTAAATTTCATATTACAACTAAAATATACATATTTTATTATTTTAAATTCAATTACACACACGTATCCATTACAAACAACTAGGCCCAATTCGAGGATGTTACAAATCTACCCCCTTAAGAGAATTCCGTCCACGGAATCTGCTCCGCGATGAACAAGTGAGGGTATCTTGTCTTTATTTCGTCCTCCGTTTCCCAAGTTAGGTTTGGACCTAAGTTGTACTTCCACTTTACAAGGACTAACTTGACCATCTTCTTACGTAGCTTCTTGACCTTCGTGTCAAGTATTTCAACGGGTTCTTCTACGAGTCGTTTAGAAGAGTCAACCTTTAGTTCTTGCAAGGAAGGATTTGATCTTCTTCAACGTTGCACTTGCGCAGATAGCACACGTTAAAGGTGTTATGGATACCAGCAAGTTCAGGTGGCAACTCAAGTGACACTGTCTGATCATTGAGCTTTTGAATAACCTTGAATGGTCCAATAAAGCATGGACTCAACTTTCCTTTTCGTCCAAAACGAATGACGCCCTTCCAGGGGAAACTTTCAAGAATACTCGATCGCCTACATTAAACGCAACAGGTCGGCGTTTGGGATCTGCATAGGTCACGAGCCGCTTACAACTTTTCAAGAGCCACATTGACTTTGTCAGATGTAATCTGTATGATCTCAGGTCTAGCAAATTGCTTCTCACCAGGTTCAAGCCAACAAGTTGGAGTGCGACAACGCCTCCTATAGAGCATCTCGTAAGCTGGCATTCCAATGGTGGAATGATAAGAATTACTATAAGTAAATTCAACCAATGGGAGATAAGAATCCCATGAACCACCAAACTCAAGTACGCACGCGCGAAGCATGTCCTCCAAAGTCTGAATTGTTCTTTCAGATTGGCCATTCGTTTGCGGGTGATAAGCAGTGCTCAGATGAACACGAGTGCCAAGCTCACGTTGTAAGCTTTTCCAGAAATTAGAAACAAATCAAAAGTCACAATCGGAAACAATAACAAGGCAGACCGTGACGTGACACAATCTCATCGATATAAAGTTGAGCCAAACAAGTCAACGACGCAGATTCATTCGTGGCTAAGAAGTGAGCACTCTTGGTCAATCGGTCAACAATGACCCATATCATGTCGTGTCCTCTGAACGTCTTTGGCAGCTTTGTTACGAAATCCATTGTGATATGATCCCACTTCCATTCTGGAATTTCAAGTTGTTGTAGATTGCCGTAAGGCCTTTGATGTTCCGTCTTGACTTGCGCAAAAATCTGACATCTTTCCACAAAGGAAATGATGTCTCTTTTAAGAGTAGGCTACCAATACAACGTCTTCAAGTCATAGTACACCTTTGTGATTCCCGGATGAACGGACAGCTTAGAGTTGTGAGCTTCTTGTAACACTAACTCACGGTTACCTCCAACAAGTGGTACCCAAATTCAAGATTGAAAAGTTTTCAATCCGCGACTATCTTCACTCAGCTAGTCCTTCAATTTCTTCATCGTTTCTGCTTTCAGATCATCTTCTTGTAATGCCATTTGCTGGGCTTCTTTTAACTTTGCAATTATATCTGGCACCACTGTAATCTTCATAAATTTAGCTTCTGCTGACGATCCTTTACGGCTCAAAGCATCCGCTACTACATTGGCTTTACCAGGATGGTAACGGATTTCACAATCATAGTCTTTAATTAACTCGAGCCAGCGACGTTGCCTCATGTTGAGTTCTTTCTGTGTAAAGACGTATTGTAAACTTTTGTGATTAGTGCAAACTACACACTTTGTGCCATAAAGATAATGCCTCCACAACTTCAAGGCAAACACCACAGCAGCAAGTTCTAGGTCAAGAGTTGGGTAGTTCCCCTCATGCGATTTTAATTGTTGAGAAGCATAGGCAATCACTTTATCACGTTGCATCAGAACACAACCCAACCCCGCATAAGAGGCATCACAATAAACGGTAAAGTCTTCCAAACCCTTAGGCAAAGTAAAGATCGGAGATTCACATAACAATCGCTTCAAAGACTGGAACGCTTTCTCCTGGGCTTCAGAACACACGAAAGCTACATCCTGTCGAGTTAGTTTGGTCAAAGGACCCGCAAGTTTAGAGAAATCGCGGATAAACCGCCGATAATAGCGAGCTAAGCCAAGAAAATTCTTGATCTCAAAAGGAGTTCGGGGAGCTCCCCAATTCATCACAGCTTCAACTTTAGCTGCATCTACTTTGATACTTTCTTTGCAAATCACATCGCCGAGGAAATGCACTTCTCGAAGCCAGAACTCGCACTTAGAGAGTTTAGCGTATAACTGCTACCGTTTAAGGGTTTCCAGTACTTGAATATCCTCAATAAGCACAATTACAGATCTATCAAGAAATGGACGACACACACGATTCATAAGATCCATGAAAATGGCAGGGGCATTGGTTAAGCCGAATGGCATCGCCAAAATTTCATAATGACCATAGCGAGTTCGAAAATCAGTCTTCGGAATATCTTCTTCATGAACCCGCACCTGATGGAACCCCGACCGAAGATCAATTTTAGAGAAATAGGTTGCTCCCTACAAGTGATCAAAAATATCATCTATACGTGGAAGAGGATATTTAGTCTTCACGGTTCTCTTGTTAAGCTCCCTGTAATCCATACACATACGCATAGTTTCATCCTTCTTATTGACCAACAACACTGGAGTTCCCCATGGCGAGGAACTCGGGCGAATGAAGCCTTTGTCAAGTAATTCTTAATCTGAGTCATCATCTCACAAATTTCAGAAGGAGCAAGACGATAAGGAGCTCTAGCCACTGGAGTAGCTCCTGGAAGAAGTTCGATTCGATATTCAAAATCTCTGACTGGAGGCAAACCGGGCAGTACTTCAGGAAACACCTTAGGGTAATCAGACACTACCGTGATATCTTTAACAGGTTGTTTCTCCATCTTGGCATCAATTACATATGCTAAGTAGGAGGCACAACCTTTCTCGACAGACTTCTGGGCATTAATAACAAAGATGACAGGAATGTCAGACTCCCATCTCTCTCCTAGAGCTATTGCATACGACCCGTCGGATAAAGGAATCTTAATCATCTTTTTAGAATAGAGAATCTCAGCGTTTCGATTGCTGAGCCAATCCATTCCAATCACCGCATCAAATCCCGCGATAGGTATAATAAGAAATGAGATAGGGAAACTATTCCCATCGATATCAACGACAGCCAAGGGAACACTATGAGTAACAGAGAATACCTTACCACTAGCAACCTCTACTTTAAGTGGATCAGTTAATGGGGAAGCAGGCAATTGCAGCTTATTACGACAAGATACGGAGACAAAGGAATAAGTAGCTCCTGAGTCAAATAATACACATGCAGTGGTGTAATTAATAAGGAATGGACGAGTGATCACATCCCCCGCCGCCTTTGCCCTCCCTTTTGCGCAAGGGGCACCCTCTCTTCTTTGCCCGACGAGGACCCTTTTCTTCTTGCACTTTGTCTTTCTGATCAATCAACCATTCTGTGCCCGGGCCTATGGCACCGATAACAAACACCTTCCTTATATGTGTATTCAGCACTAGCGTGCCCTTTCTGCCCATACCTCCAACATCTCCTGGTTGCTTTAGAACACTCACCAGAATGGTAAGTATGGCACTAAGAACACCAAGGAGTATCAGGTTTCGGTTTCTTGGATGTATCAGTTCTTCCACTTGTAGAGGATTGTCCTTTGGAAGGACCCGATTTATAGGATGGTTGAAACTTCCTCTTATAACCCCCACTGGCAGATTCACCCTTGAACTGGAGACGATCTCCCTCCATTTGTCGAGCTACTTCAAAAGCCCGATCCAGATTAACAGCCGCTCGTACATTGGCGCGAAACTCCAATGGTAAGGTTCCCACAAACCTTCTTATCTTGGCATTCTTATCTGGTATAAGATGTGGAACGAATCTCATCTTGTCGGTGAAAGAAGTAATGAGTGAAATAAGTGATGAGATCCTCCATTGACTTATCTCCTTTATGGAGAGTATTGAATTCCCGCTGCATTCTCTCCATATCATACTCCGTGCAATACTTTTTCAACAGCTTCTCAGAAAACTGCTCCCAAGAAAACTGCTCCCAAGACAGAGCACTCAACACCTCTTTGCTAACAAAGGCCTTCACGGTATCCCACCAGAAAATGGTGCGCCCCTTCAACATATGTGCTTATTTCACGTAATACTCCGGCTCACACTCACATGATTCAAACGTTTGATCCATTTCTCGGAGCCACTGCATAGTAACTGAGGGGTTATCACTCCCCTCATATGTTGGTGGTATACAAGACAAGAACTTCTTAAACGAACACATCTGATGGGTTTTGCCCAAGGTGGTTTGCAACAACAGCTTCTTTTCCAGACAGAGCTCTTCTTCTAGGCTCCTTATATGTGCCTCTTGACCCTGCTCAGGTCTACCACCATCAGAGTGATGTTGGGACTGCTCATTCTCAGCTTTATGAAGTATATGAGAAGCCTCATCTTCCATTTCTTTCATAGCTTGTTCAGTATTACCGTGTTGTGCCGACATCTTTTCTCAACTTGCTATACAATAGGAAAGAGTGTTTAATACACTACTATATCTACTTATCAACTTCACAAGTTAGTTTACAAGATGTAGTAACCATGCTACACTCACCCCATAAGGAACACTTGATTATGGTCGGGCCCAAGTTTGAGACTGAATACTCTTTCAAGTATCCAATTCCCTCAAACTTAGGCTCTGATACCTAATTGTAACACCGCTTTCGTAAAACAGTGAATTTAGTAAAAAATCAAGTCTTTAATACGCGTGGGTCCATTTGAAAATAAGATGTTACTTTAATAAGCAGCGGAAATTTAAATCAAAAGTTAACATCATATATTTACAACTCAAAACCTGGAAACAACATGTTTGGTGTTACTCTAACCTACAACCGACCATAATATAAGAACATAGCATACACAAAGTGTTCCTTCCCAAAAGTATTTACAACCATCAGCAGGCAACCCATCTCACCAGGCCACCTAATCTTAACGTGTTAAAAGAGTCAATGAAGCAACATTAGCTATATAAAATAGCTATTGAGTACTAACTTATCACAAGTATCAATATAGTGAGCCACGTAACATAGGAATAAGCAATCAATGTTATCATATCACATTGCGGTGTACTGACAAGATCAGTAAGAGTCATGTCTTACAAGATAGCCAGTCCCGCTCAACGACCCAAACCGGGGGATCAGACACAACCATCGGCGCTATGGGGGAGCATACAGCAGTCCACCAAACATCGTTATGAATCCAAAGGGTACTTCCAGCTCGAAAGCCCCAACTCGTTAATGAACGGTGGTCCTGTCGAACCTAGACTCGGAATGCCCCCCAAGTACTCGTTGATCCCAATTTATGACCCAAAGGCCCTATAGGATCCAGCTACAACCGACTGACCTTAACCACTAGTGGGATCCAGCTACAACCGGCTGACCTCAATCCACTAGTAGTCCATGGACAATTCACACGCACAAAATTGATCCAATCAGGATTATTCATTTCGCATGCATATTAACGAGTTCAACGAGGCGGATCCAATCAGGATTCTATAGCATGCATAGCAAAAAGTTCAACGAGTTGGATCCAATCTGGATCCTATAGCATGCATAGTAACATATAATCAACAAGTATTAAGCACGGCATATCATATCAAAACAACCTGGTAAGGCTTAAACCTTCATCTTTACGCATTTCTGAATTAGAAACTACAACATATATCAAACTATAGTATTCAATTAATCGGGTTAGCCAACTAGCAAGCAAATCCCCCTCTATTGAGACTTATGAAAGCCATACTCACCTGTGGAGTTTACAATAAACAAATACACTGCTCCGGTTCTTCTACTGCGTCAGATTCACCTAAACATCGTTATTTGTGTTAAACGTTTAAACACACGAGGTTCTACTACTAGAACACAAATAGGAACCTCCTAATGTTCATAAACAGCATACTATGATCTCATATAAACCAGTGCAACACATGCCTTGAAATGATTAACAAACAAAATTGTTAATCCTGAATTTCACCGGACGCGTCGCGTCCAAGAACAGAACGTGTCGCGTCCACAAAGTCGAATCACAAAGGTTGGACCATCAAAAGTCGGACCAAAAGTTGGTCCGAAGATCGGACCACAAAGTCGGATGAGTGAAAGTCGGATGAACACATAGTCGGATGAACATGAAGGTCGCACGACTTATCGAGAACGCGTCGTGTTCCCTAGTTAGACACATCGCGTAGCGCGCCGACCTGCAACATTATCTTGTTCTTGTTCATCTTCCAGCTGACTTATTCTTTAAAATATCTTATAATCATAATTTGAAACTTGCTAAAATCACTTCTAAAACACATAAAAACTTTATATATCACTTAAACAAACATTAAGAACCCATCAATTCCATTTAAAACCATTAAACTTACAAAACCCACTAATCAAGTAAGCTTCATATCTTCAACCATGGAGTTCTTCATATCAAGTTTGAGGTTCCAACAAGAATTAAACACATAACTACCATAAATTGGGCTTATACTCCATAAGAAATACATACTAACCTTTCTTTTGAATTAACAACACCAAATCTTCAAAGCTTCTTCAAGAATTCAAAGGAGTGTGTGTTTATGTGTGTTTTCAATTGTCTGGGTTTTCCCTTCAGCTTTTGAACAAATGTATATATCCAAAGGATGAACCGCCTTTGGTTCTCAAAATATCCATAAGGCCCTTCACTTATTCTTTTGTTTTATTCACATTATTACAAATCTTAAATTCTCATTTATATTACTACTACTTTCATAATTTCATATTTCAACTAGAATATATACATATTTCATTAATTTACTCAAATTTCACACACGTGTCTATTACATATGACTAGGCCCAATTCGAGGATGTTACATTGAAAGACACTATCATTTAAGGCTAGGTGTGACACAGTCCATATCAGCGTGTCGTGGTTGTGTGATAGGAAACGGGCATGTCCACCCTGTGTCTGAAGCCATGTCATTTGCAAAAGAGTTGCAGAATGGGTTACCAAATCTGATTGAGATGATATTTTGATACAGGGGATTTGTTGATTAATTATCTGTTGTTTATCTTATTATTGACGGTTGTTTAAGACGCCAACTGACAATTGAGGTGAGTTACATAATCCCTACCCAACGTGCTAGATGCATATGTGCATGTTGTGGATTATGTAATGGAATTGTATGATGATACATGATGTGATGATATTATGAGCGATTTTATTATGTGATGATAACCAATGTGGCACTAGTTAATCAATGTGACTATGTAAAATCCCGAATTTTTTTCAAATCAAATATAAATAAACCATATCAATTCCAATCATAAAATAATTCGTTAATAACATCAATAATTGCATCATAGAATCCCATGCCGAGGTTTATTAAATCATCTTTAAAATTAATGTGTATAGCAAAACGGTTCGTGTATTATAAACATCAAGATTGCTTAGAGGAAGTCTTTTCTTTATGAGTTGCCTTCATTCGGTTGGAGCTTTGCCCTTATCCTTTTCTGCAACGAATAAGAATAACAACAGTAAGAATAAAATTTAGCGAGCACACTACTTACACACCACACTAGGCATGCTTACATCATTCACTATAAATCACGATCTCATTAACATCACATACATACATCACAATCCAGCTACCAAAGTAGTTAGTCGTATCATACCTGTCTACTGTGGACGGTCATAACATTTCCATTACTGAAGTAAACGGTCCTAACATTCCCGATATTGTAGCAATTGGTCTCATCACCTCATACACGTATCATTGGCATTTATTCCATGGATTATACTTACACATTACATTCAAGGCCATCCCTAGCATAGAGTATAAGTAAGAGTACTCTCCTGATAGCAGTTAAGTGAGAGTAGTGACAATTCAGTACGTATCCGGAAGTACACATCTACCGGTAATCACCTACATATAAGGTTTCCATAGTGTTAGTCATCTATTAGGGTCACAACCCTATCTATACTTGACACTTGGTTACCCCCAAAACTCTAGACTTTGATCACACTGGGTGATTCTAATGTCATCTTAATTTTACGATTATGTACCCTTTGGTAATTTACAATTCTGTCTTAACTCAATTTACGATTCTGTGCTCATAGGCGATTTACAATTCTGTCTTTACGATTGCTAATGTTTTACTTAACACTTTACGATTCAATCTAAGCTCAGTTCATGATTTTAATTCACCTTCGAGGTTTGATTTGCTATTTGGCCATATCAATTTACAATCCACTCATTTGAATCTTATTTGCAATTGAACCTAATCGTAAATTGCGATTGTGCTTCAAACATGATTTGCGATTTACTCTTGAATCGATTCACAATTTGCGATGGTGATGGGGAATCAACTTAAGGACTGAACCCCTGATTCACAATTACTTGATCTGCTATTCCTATTTATGATTATAGTGCCCTCAAGCACTTTATGTTCATAGTTTTCGATCACCATTGAGCATTCTTTTTTATTCAAATAAAATGTGGGTTTTATGATTGCTTGCATGGTCTCTAATCTTTTTTATTGTTAATCTTCTTGATAGTTTTCGATTGAGTCAAGTCATAGATTTTCGATTGCTACACAGGAGGGGTTTACAATTCCTAAATTACAATTCACTCAACTACCCCATTTGAGATTTAAGTTAAAAGACTATTTACGATTCATGGTTCAAGAACTTTTGTGATTCGCCATTTGTATATAATATTCTTGTTGCATTAGAACTCTAACATCATTTAAACAAACCCTTAATGATTAATTACATTTCTATCCTGATTCAAAGGATTAAAATCCACATAAAGGTTATAACACTTGTATCAATTTGTTCACAAAAGGTCACGAAATCTTACCTGCATGTTTCCAATTGAAACATGAAGGTTTGATGCTGAAAAGATCAATCTCTTCTTCTTTCTCTTCTCAGTAGAATGAGCACACACATTGCACTTAACAACAATTTCGGCTACAATATAGTGGTATGGGACATTGTTCCCTAATTTGGGTTTATATATTGATGTGCGTGTAGCGTACCAGTTTTATATTTATAATTCCGAGTTATTTAGCACGACTACAACACAAATAGGCAAGAGAACCTAATCGTATCGTAGTATAGTAAATAAGTACGG
>JAUEJL010137911.1:0-23140 GCA_032274825.1 Drosophyllum lusitanicum | reverse complement strand
GGAATTAGAGACATAGATGAGATTTGATTCTCTGATGGAACTAGAGACATACCTTACGAACATTGGAAGCGTTCGCCGGTAACCAAAGCTATCGTTCCCGCCACCAATCTTCTTCAAGAAATTAGGTCTCTTGCTTGTTGGTGATACGAGGGAAGAAATGTGAGAAGCTGGACAGAGAGGAAAGATTTATGAGAGAATAAGATATTTTAATGGAGAGTGGGAAGAAATTAAATGGGGGGAAGATTTTGACAGTGAAAATTGATGGAGGGAAGGAGTGTTCTTAATAAATTTTAATGGGAGGGAAGGAATTAAATTGGGGTGAAATTTTTACAGTGAAAATTGATGGAGGGAAGATTTGCTTCTAATTTTTTTATCTTTTGTGTATTTGTTTATATAGATAAAACTAAAGTAATTAAGTATATAAGTTAATTTTAGTGGTATAATACAATGATATGTCATTAATTCCAAATTTTATAGTGGTATAAAAAGATTTTATGCCACTATTAATTATGTATATTAGTGGCATAAAATATTAAGTGCCATCAAAAACTTTAATTTCTTTAGTGGTATATACAAAGTGCCACTAAAAATATCAATTAGTGGCATATAAATTGTATGCCATTAAAAATGTGTGTCACTAAATAGCAATTTTTTTGTAGTGATGGTTCAAGTATTCAACTTTTTATGGATAAGAAAATGCCTTTTCTATTTGCTTTAGTTTTAATATTTGTTTATATTTGACTAATTTAGGATTCTAATTTAGTTATTTGCGATGAATAAGATAAGCCTATAAATAAAATTATTATTGTTGTGTATAAAGAAGTTCTATGTATCAAAATACCATATTTAATCAAAATTTTATTTTATCATTTTAAGTAATTTATAATCAGTTTGAGTTCTTTTTAATTATAACCAATAAATACTTGACATATATTATTGCTTCTAATTGTAACATAATGATCGATAAGTTGTACAAGAAATATAATTATGTCTCTTTGTATCATAATACTACATTTCTGCCATTACGTCTACCCCTCCCTCTTGCGTGGACGTTTCCACCGCTGGCCTGGGTGTTTACACCTTCTGTCACCATCTTTAAACTCTTATCTTTTTCGTGTTTTTTAATTATTTAATATTTTTTATTAATATTTAATATTTACCATATTTTAAACCAACATGTATATCACACCGACAATTAATCTAGTATATTACATTACATTCTACGGAATATTGAATTTAAGAACTTGATCTAGTTCCTGTAAGTAAATTGTGACATTTCTTTCAAAGCATATTTTGGTATGGTAACCAGGTGAAATACTTGAATCTTCTAATATAAAAAAATACATGAATAAAATTTATTATATAATTTAAACCATTAATTTATATAAAAATATTAGTTATCAAATCTCAACCATCTATTTTAGTAAAAATTAAAATTCAATTTTAGTTTTATTTTATTAAAATTAAAAGTCAAATTTAACTTTAAATTAATATTGAATCAGATACTTCAAATTCAGTATTATTAGTTAACTCTATCCCTTAAAAATTGAAATAGAAGTTGGTAACTAAAAACACATGAGAAAGAATAACAGTAGCAAATGCCTTTACCTTTGTCTATAACTTCTTAGTAATAAACATTGGGTATTATGATTACATTTATAAGTTCGCCAATTAATTTATAAATTTTATTTATAGCTATCTTCTAAAAAAATCCATTTAAGCTATAAAAGTATTATAATAATTTGATTTAAGAGTTCTTTTTTAACTGAGTGTTCCCTAAACCGTGTAGTATATAAACATTTCTTTAAAACATATATTTTTTATTGTTTATAATCCTTTTAAATTCTAATTTCTTTCGTGTCTTATAATCGTATAATATCTTTTTATTAATGTTTAATGTTAATAATTTTTTAAATCAACATGTATAACCCGAGTCGGATCTTAGTAATTGTATAACCCGAGTCGGATCTTAGTATGCCTAAAACACAATTAATATTTAATTAAATATAAAGTTTTCATAGAGAAAGAAAAAACAAAAAAGAAAATTTTATATCCTTACATTTACCAAATAGTCTCTAGTCATATTGTAGTGGAATGAACTTTGTTATGCACAATGTAGGTCAGGAGTTCGAATCATTTATGCGTTGCATTTTGGGTTTTTTTTCTCCTTTCTAGGCTCAAGTAACAATTAAAAAAAATAAGCAGAATATTTTAATAAAATGAATTTTCGACATGGATCGAGGAATTGAGTATTGCTATTGTTGTAATAGTTTTAGTGGGGTGGTTTTAGATCATGGTATTTACTATGTATGTCTTATATTCTAATCCAACAATTATACCTTTTTCCGTAAGAATAATTTAAGCATTTTTTTCAATATTTTTTATTTATAGAATTAGGTTAGTAAATTTTTTTAATTACCAAACTTGTCTTATATTTTTTATTTTCTTAAATTAAACTCGTGCAAATAATTTGAATATTTAGTATATCCACGTAATCTTATAGGTTTCTTAGTATTTTTCATGTTGTTATTGACGTCAAAACAATTATAATTCTATCTATATATGGTTGCCGGTGAGTCAACCGTCATATCATAACTTTTAATCTAGACCGTTAGATCAATTTATCTTTAAATCTCAACCGTATAAAGTCCCTATTTTTAACAGCCGTTAGATCAAACTCAAATTAAATCTGGACTCTTAATTATAACTTAACTGCAAAATAACCACCTTAATAATAACCATAAAAATCTGTAAATAACCACCAAGTTTTTGGGGAAAAAAACTGTCCACGATGTCTAGAAAACATAACTCACTTATATAACTGCTAAAAACCGACTATATAGTTAATTAATAGTACAGAAAGATTAAAAAAACTGTCAAAAACTTGGTGGTTGAAACTCTTCACCCATGACTATAAAAGAGGGATGATGGTCACCAAATGACCAAAGCGTAAAAATTGCTCATCCATTTAACTGCCCTTCGTCTTTATATATAAAATTCTTCATTTTCTGAATCACCTCACAGGCTCAAATGTTGAACCACCACGCACAACAAAGCACACAATCCTACAAAAATCAAGAGAGTTGCACAACAACGATTGGTCATAACTTGGTCAGCAAAAACAGGTAAGAAGTTGCATACTGTAAATGCTATCGTACTAGAATTACTCTACTCTCTTCCAATGTTTATAACTTAAAGTTTATTTTGAAGAAGTGAGTTGCAACTGGTTATACTATTGTATATAGAATTGCTTTACCTTTTTTCTAATGTATATAACTACAAGCTAAACGACAAAATTTAAGAAACATAAGAAATAAATTGGGGTAAACATTACCTCATAAGCCGTATATCTTCTGTTAGCTAGAAGAAAAAGTTGACGAGTCATCAATGTTAAGATCCTTGTGTGTATTTATGTGTGAAAAATGAGGAATCTAGATTTGTTATGTTTCCACTATTACTATTCTTATCTCATAATCAAGGTTAAAAACACACTTGTCACAAGGTATTGTAAAACAAGAATCCCAAATGTATAACTACATTTTATAGGAAACTGAGCCATAAAACAGGTATAATATGAACATAACTTGCTATCTTTAACTAAATAAATTGCATCTTTAATTCTTTTTACTAGAAAATACACACAATTGTAGTGACTCAATTGAACATAACCCAACAAATACAAATAAAACATACAGGGTTATATGATAACTTTTTATAAGAAGAAAATAATAAAAACTTGGACACATAAAACTTTAGATGTGTCCTTGAAGTCATTTATCAACAATGGCCAATGGCTGGCATTGGCCAAGTACATTAATTTCCAAACTGCCATAACCAAATACGTATACGCAAATAGAAAATAGATTGACCTGGCTACATGAGTGGCATGACCCAAGTCATCAATTGCACGGTCCCCCTCTAATGTATTGTACAGTTTAAAATGTTGTGAGATACTGCAATATCTTAAAGTGACGAAACACAATTAGATGCATTATAATATGACTAAATAAAAAATATATAAAAAAGTAATCTTTTACATGTTAACTACAACACAATTATCAAATATATATTCCACAAAAATTAATGTTCCAGATATGATATTTCCATATACTAAATGAATAGGTACCAAGTATCACTACAACACAATATAGTTTTATAAGTCATCCAAAACGCATTCAAAATGTACGCAGATGCTAAATAAATTCATTTTAACTATGAAGGGAATATATTTAAGTGGGTAGGTTTAACCCTCATTTACAAAGTCAAAAGACAAAAACTAAATATATACAATCAAACATGACGAAATAAAAACCACCAACTAGCACCTTCAAAACTCTTATTTCTCATACAAAATTTACGACAAATAATAAGAAAGATAAGTAAATATTCTAATAACACGGATAAATTCAAGATACGAATAATACCCTTCAGCCATAGATGATGATACCCAAATCCAATAACAAACACAAATCACCCACAACTCATTAAGCTTCTAGCGTCTCATAAATCTACCACCTCATGTTACTGTTACAAAATGTGACATGCAACAAAATAGAGTTAAATATAGAAGTAATGATGAAAATAACACAGATATGAGAGTATTTATGTCCAATATAGTTAAGAGATATTTACAAATTTCTCTCAAAAATCCCGATGCCCTGCGTTTTTATTTGCTATGTAATCGAAATAGGGTGTTTGACTCTGTAATCGTTGTGGATGGTGACAAAGTGAGGAATGGTAGACGACGCATCCTGTGTTCAAAGAAGCACACCCCCACCTCTAACGCTTACCTACCACCACCTATTACATATTGATACAATAGAAGAGAAGCGTCTATTCACTCAAGTCCATGATCACCATAACAATACGCTAAGTTATAGAATATATAAAAATAACATAAACTTGAATATCAAAATCTCACAAACACAGACATCAAATTTCAAAAGCTAACTTGCAAAACCTTGAGATTATGTGTGCCAAAAATGAAGATGAGAATTAATAAGTAATAGTAACCATGTGTTCTTTGAACCCTTTAACCCCTTTAGACCCGTATAAATTGTTTTACATGTAATCAAACCCATTAAACAGACCTATTTTTCTCAAACAAAACAACAGGTTAAACGTCACCAAATCAGTTTACATATATTTAAAACATCACCCAAGTAATTTCCAAATGGGTCAACGAGTCACATCACCCAAACAAACACTAAATTATAAAAACACGCACACACACACCCCGCCAAACACCAATTTACAAAAACTAACTTGCAAAGCCTTGACAATTGACATTTAAGATTATAACATATTCTCAAAACACACATACGTCTCAAATGTTGTCAGAAAGGCAGGAAAATGTGAATATAAGGTATTTCATATAGACACATACATACAAACACACAAATGAAGGCGAAATGATTTGAGTTAGAGAGAAACCCAAATCTACAAATACTAGGACTCAACTATAAGGTGTTTTATTTCTTAAATTACGTAACCCCTAGACTCAAATCAAGACATGCATAAACTTAACCGGATTTGATAACAAACACAAATCACACTAACTCCCAAATCAGTAACAAAAGTCTATTAGCTAAATCTTATATCTACTACAGAATACGAGATGCAAAAAAATTAGAGTTGAATATACCAGATTTGAAGGCCGGATTTGTCAAAAAAAAGCCTCGATTTTTCTATATAAGCTCCGGTCTGTATGAATCAAAACTAACGAACATGAATTTGTCGATATATGTCAAATAACGGTTAAGAATACTTACGGTATTCTCTAAAAAATCAACGATCTACATTTTTTACTGCAGTGTAACCGCCTCTAGGTTTTTGCCTCTTTAGTGGTCGTGGATGGTGATGAAACGACGGAGGGTATAAGCTGAGATCGATGTTCATGAAACCACAGGTAGATAGATAGCCGAAAGAGTGAAGGTTTGAGGCTAGGGTTTGTGGAGATGAAGTCGATTTCTTTGAGAAGTTAGAGGGCTACGTTTCTTAGGACCGGAAAGAACAACGATAACAACCAGGAAGTGATGATTGTACGGTGATGCTGGTTATGTCGCCGGAGGTGGTGGTGGTTATACGATGGTGGTTGTTGTACGGTGTGATGGTAGGGTTGTATGGAGAGTCTAAGGGTTTGGACTTTTGGTTTGTGTGAGACGGTGGTGGTAAAGTTGTAAGTATATTTGTTTTCAAATGGGTAATACAGGATACAAGAAACCAGTGTATGGTTTTGGAAAGTGGTTTAAAAGCCCAATGCACTTTTTGCAGTGTTCTCGAGAATAGGCATTACAAGCCTCTCATATTTATTTATTTATTTAACAAATAATTAAAATTAAAATATTTAAATACTATTTCATATTCACATCCTGAAAATTAACACACTTTAACTTAGGTAAACAATTATTTACTTAGGTAAATAATTTAATTAAGTGTGATTCTATTTATACTCACTTCATAATTTAAATGATTCCTCATTGTTATTCTATGTAAACTTAGTTTGCAGAGGTTAAATATATATTGTTCGCAGATTTATAATGATAAATATGGTTCTACAACTCTAATAAGTTTCTCACATAAGCTAAAAGCCGTATGATTGTTGACTTAAAATTAGAAAAATAACCACCAGATAAACTAAGCAAAGGAAAAAAAACACAGAGATCATACCATATATTATTATATCCTTCTATCCAATAGATTTTAGCAACTCTCGCAACTGAATCCATTAAATACCATAATAACTATTTGTAAAAGCAAGATACTAATTAATACGTGATATATAATACAAATATATCAATTCCATAAGACTTTTAGTAACCAATCCAACAACTTATAAGTTGATTTTACTTGAATCAACTTATATTAAACAAACAAACAACTAAATGTATGCATCATAATACTACCAGAAAACACAACATTTTACTACTAAACAAATTCTGAATCATTCGAATCAAGTACATAAGCATCATAATACAATCAAAACACTTATAGAGTAATAGAACAAGTTCAAAACATTGAATTAACGAATATAAGCTTTACATGTGATACACATAATTTAAAATAAACATGTGATACACATAATTCAAAATATTCATTCAACAACTCAAAACTCCGGACATTTGATGCATAAGTGGACTTGGTTTCCAATACCATCAAATGTACATAGTCAACTATCTTTATCTTTATAATTCTGTTCTCATATAGTTTTCCTAAGATACCCTTTCTCTCTCTCTCTATATATATATACACACACACACACACACTTACATTTATATATATATATATATATATATATATATATATAAACATGTATTAAATACCTTTTTAACTGTGAGTTTTTAAAAGGCTTTTTATAGTTTGAAAACTTTGTATGTTAATTTATTTGTATATATTATATACACTTTGTACAATGTTCACCATTTTTTTATTCATATCCCTTTAAAAAAATTACTTTATATGTTAGAAACAAAATATAACTTACATCGACCAATTTTCATGGGTAACCAATTCATTAAAAATATATTGACTACTAATCTCTTAAAATATAAATATCTGACTAAAACTAAAACAAAGTACCCGAGCACCGCTCGGGTATTACACTAGTTGGCATGGATTCCGATAGTTGTTGGTTTAAAATTGCTCAACAAATTCGCAATAATAGTTAAATAAGGAATTAAGGTTTCGTTGAAGAATGCTTTCGAATGACACGAGATCCGATAAAGAAGACATGTAACCCATTTCTACTTAAGATCCACGCCCAACTCAAAATTCATAGCATAAGACTTTTGACGAAAGATACTTTGCATTCATCAGTCATTTTAGGAAATAAAAGGGGATGATTAGTGAGGGGAAAATCTAAAATAGAATGATGATATCATAACCCTTTCATTAGTCATTTTAGGAAATAAAGGAAGATGATTATTTGGGAAAATTATTCTAAAAGTGAAATGATGCATCATAACCCCTTTCATTAGTTATTTTAGAAAATAAAGGGGATAATTAGTATACAACTCTAAAAGTGAAACGATTACATTATAATCCATTTTCTTTTAATATATATTAAAGATTAAAGATTGGTCTTTTCCATTCACTCCCCATTCCTTAATTACAAATATGGCCTTAACAAAATATGAAATGTACAAGGTTTAGATTACGTAAAAAAATGGTAGATTGGGTATAAAACAGTGACATTTTGGCATACATTCGGTATCCATACATGGCTTCCCATGCCGCACGCCAATACCATTTTCATGGCTGCAGTATCGAGATTTTTTAAGCATTCTGGGCATTTCATTACCGAAAGAGAGATAAAGGGTATATAGGAGAGAAAGAGAGAATAGATGAGAGAGGAGAGATAGTAATTATTTAAAACAAACCTTTCAAGTGTGAAATGTGTGAATTATGAGTATTTCCGGGGTTGAGCATGAAGAAATAAAGATGAATTATTGATAATGTGACGATAATGTGGCATTAAGCATGAAAGCATACTTAAAAACCACACCTCATGCTCTAATTCAATTTGACTCGAGGCTGTTATGAGGTATGGGTGTCGAAAATAACCGAACCCGAATAAACCGAACAAAAAAATTAAATTCGGGTTATTTGGTTATCAGGTTTCTTGTTAGGGTAATTTGGATAACCCGAAAGTAATTCGGTTTGGGTAGTGGGTATAAAAATCAGGTTTCGGGTATATTCGAATAACACGAATAAGGTCTTAAAATTTTAAAATATTTTCTTTTGGTCACCATCATTTGAAGTTGTTATAAGAAGATAGGCCATAATAGTTATAAATTAGTCATTATGTATCTTTTTATCATAAATATTAATAAATTAAACATTTAATGATTCAATTTTAACCGTTGTTTTATCTCGTAGCGACATTTTGAAATTAGGGTATACTAAGTTAAAGCTTCACTATTTTTTATATGTTTTCTTTATAATTAGGAAGTTGGCAAGTGTAGTATAAATACCTACTTAATTTAACATTTTACATGATCAAGTAATTTCATTTATTTGATTTAATCAAATATCTAATTAATTATTTTTATTAGAAAATTCTCTGGAGACTCATATATGGTTATTTTATATATATAATTATATTTATTAAATACTTGTGTTCAAAAATATGAGAAGACAAATGTGAAACATTCTGAGAGTTTACAACCACGTCGATGATTTATTTATTCGTTAGTCCATTAAACGAACAAAATAGAAAACTCAATATAAAAATGCAAAAAAATCTTATTTGGATATACACGAATAAGATTTATCCAAACCGAAAATGAATAACCCGAATCCGAATAAACCGAATTCTTATTCGGTTCAGTTAACGGTTATTTTTTAAATATAAAATACCCGAATAACCCGATCCAATCCCGAAAATCAAATAAAATAACCGAACAACACCCCTAAGAGGTATTTCCTCATGATAAGAGGCCAAGTGACTATTCCGGTTGACATAGTGGTAATCATGTACCACATATTTACTACGAGCTTAGTTTTTTATTTATTTTAAATTTAGGTTATTTAGAAAATTTAAAATTAATTTATTTATCAAGTTAAAAAATTATTTGAAGTATTAGTTTAATATTCTTAAGGAATTCCTAAATCATGTTGTGGTTGAAGCTTGATAAACATGGTATAAAATTTAAAATTAATTTATTTATGAAGTTAAAAAATTATTTGAAGTTTTAGTTTAATATTCTTAAGGAATTCCTAAATCATGTTGTGGTTGAAGCTTGATAAACATGGTAACCTGAAATCGGAAGTTCCTAGATAAAATTTTGGTTTCAACCAGTTTAGCTAGATTATTTAAGTGGAATGTTTCAAGTTTCGGCAGTTCATTTAAGTTTTTGAATTGATCAAAATTAGTTATTCAATTACATTAAATAGATATAATATTAAAAAAACGTATGTTAACGTAAATTTTCTTCATAAATGTATATTTAAAATTCCTTTCATTACGATTAGACAAACAACGTACTTAAAATGGCTGTTGATGGTATCAAGTACAAACTAACCACCTCATATTTTTAAAAGAAACCAATGTAATTAATTAAAATGCTGTTTGGGTTTTGTCCACATGAAGATTATCTATCTATGTTTTCTATTGGGAAAATGTGTTTCACAAATTGAAACCAACTTTATAAAAGCAGGGTTTTAAAACACAAAATCTTTTTACAAATTATAATTATTGTCATTTTTTAAAACTCGCATGTGGTCACAACAACCCCACCTCAACCTTAATACCGAACACGAAATCCGCAAACGAAGAAACTAACATTGACCACACCGTCCAACCAGGTGATGTAATACGAGGTACGTGTTGTAGTAGATTATGTGAAACTGGCCCAAAGCTGTTGGAATATCCACGAGACTTGGCTACTAAAACTACGAACACTCCACCCGAAACTCCCATAACCAAAAGGGCCACGAAAAAGCTATGCATCCCGAACTAATACGGGCCACAAGCTATCTCACTTTGTCACAGACTGAACCACAATCAACACGTTGAACCTCGAAACCCAGCAACCGGACCACATCAACCTCCACAGAAACCGTCGGCTGTAAAATCTCATCGTCACCTTGAATCTCGAACAACAGCAACCAGACCACATCAGCCACAACCTCGAACCATGAGCTTTTAACCACCGGAAACATCGAACCTGGAGAACGTTTAAAGACAACCTTGAAACTTGGAAGCTGGCGGCCGGAAAACTTGAACCGCCACCTTGAACCTCAAACACTCTTGGAAAAATTGGAACCCCAGGACCTTAAACACCTAGAAAACTTGGAACTTCGAACCTCCACAATCTCTGCAACTAGGAACCGGCGGCCGGAAAAGTGGAACCACACATTTGCACCTCAAACAACTTTGGGAACCCATTGCCTGGAACTTCTAATCGTGGCCTTGAACCACACCTTTAAGCTTCAAACACTCTTGGAAAACTTCAAACCCAGAAAACCTTGAACACCGAACAACATGGAACTTCTAACAACATGGAACCTGGAACCATCGGCTAGAAAAGGTCGCACCACACCTTTAAACCTCGAACAACTTGGAACCGGCGGCCGGAAAAGGTAAAACCATAACTTTGGGAACCCACAATTGAAAGGAGAGCCTCAACACAAATGTAGAGGAAGGAAGAAAGAAGGCAAGTGGAGAGCAGAGGGGTCCTCCGGACTGTCGACCGATGGTGACAGCCGGAGAAGGGAGACGAGAGAGGCGGCGACAGTTTTGAAATTAGGGTTTGTGGGAGACGCAGATTAGAGAGAGAAAAGTCGCTCTTATTGTTGTTTTCAAATGATTGACATATTTTTTACTTTATAATTATAATCCTATCACCTATACATCCTTTTTTTTCTTCAAAAATAAAACCATGAATTAAGAAAATGATTTGTAAGTCTAAATTAGTGTCAAAATATGTGCCTAATAAAGGGATAATGACATGTGATAAAATCAAAGGTGAAAATTATTAGTCTTACATATTTCAAATAGGGATGTAAACGAGCCGAGTCGAGTCGAGCCAGATACTTATCGAGCCGGGCTCGTTTAGGACTTTTTAAGCTCGAGCTCGAACTCGGCTCGTTTAGAGCTTATGATGTTGAGCTCGAGCTCGGCTCGTTTAATATTTATGAAGCTCGGGTTCAGCTCGTTTAGGCTCGGCTATTATTTTGATATTTTTATTAAAATGATATATATAATTATTAAAAATTAAAAAATATAAATTATATTATATATGAAGCTCGTTTAAGCTCGCGATCCCACTCTTTGGAGCTCGAGCTCGGCTCGTTTATTAAATGAGCTTTAATCTAGGCTCGAGCTCGAGCTCGAGCTTGTTAAGGCTCGGCTCGTTTCGAGCTTTTAACGATCCGAGCTCGAGTAGCTCACGAGTAGCTCGGCTCGTTTACATCCCTAGCGGCAATGTCAAGCCTCAACTCTCGAAAGCCATGGCGAGGTCATAGCGTTTCACAAGATGTGACTTAAGGCGACAATTTTGTATATAATTTATAATTATGTACATAAAATTATACAAACAAATATAAAAAACACATAATTATGGGTTTATAACATAGTTCATCAATCTTTTTATTTATTTTCGGTATATCCAACTATTTTTATAACTGAATAACTATATATATATATATGACTCAGTACCTCTTACACGCCTCAAAAAATACGGCTTATAGCAGGTAAATGCATATAAAGTTGGACCTTAGCGTACGCCAAGCCTTACGTTTTGGTCTTGGAGCATGTCATGGCGGCACGGTCAAGCCTTAAACCTTGGCGGAGCCATGACGAAACCAATGCGTGCTCTTTAGAACCATGCCTAATATAAGCTATTGTGCTAATTTCTTTTTTTTTTGTAGCACTTGACTTATTCAATCAGCTAGTGCATGATTCTTAGATGACGTTTGGTTTGTAGGCTTTAAAACCACTAGTGCATTTAAAATCTGTGAAATCTTTCGTTCGCTTCATAAAAGAGGACGATTTCAGATACTACAAAGTTCTTCATAAGGTCTTTGGGAGGCAAAACGATTATAAGGCCGGATTTCGCCTCTATCTTTCTCTCCAAGCATCACCCTTCAAACCTGACTGCTTTAGTCTCAATTGTTCTCTCAAAGAATGAATCCAATGGTTGTGAATTTAAGCGACTTTCGTTATCAACAACTATCATCGTTCAAGCCGTATCATCGTTCTATCCAAGGATCGATTTGAACAGCTCTCATTCTTGTGACCTGAACCAGGCTATTTGTCTCTCTACTTAAAGCATATATATTGAGCATTTGGAAGTGTCTTCCCCTAGAAAAAGCAACATAATCCTTTGTTACGATGAATTCTATCCTAATGAAGCTTTAGATGTGTTAATTTGTGGTATTTGCTGCTAGTGTGGTTGAGCATCGACCTTTACTGTTTTAGTTGGTTGTATTATTTGAGCCCCGATCTTTATCGGTTGTTATCTGCGTCGCGTCGTTTTCTATCAACCAAACACATAACGGGATTCAAATATTAGTATTCTAAAATCATTGGGATTTGAAATCAATGAACCAAACACCACCTAAGTGCAATAACTAAATCATCTTTCAAATAATAAAAAATGAACAAGATAAATCTTGGTAGTAAACCCACCTCTGTTAATGAGCTTTTAAGCTTTAAGAGGCTTAGATGAACATAAAAGCTTGTTACCCAAATTGAAAAGTGATTGCAAGCGTTAAGAGACATCATTGTGAATGTTAGTTCTATGTTTACAGTTTTCACAGTTCACATATTGATTCTTAAGAAAAACTCAAAAACGCATGTTTTATATTTACAAAGG
Source organism: Drosophyllum lusitanicum (assembly GCA_032274825.1). Classification (NCBI taxonomy): domain Eukaryota; kingdom Viridiplantae; phylum Streptophyta; class Magnoliopsida; order Caryophyllales; family Drosophyllaceae; genus Drosophyllum; species Drosophyllum lusitanicum. The sequence goes on along the minus strand of JAUEJL010137911.1, from coordinate 9,821 downwards.
AAGGAAGGAAGACCTTCCTTTATTTATGCGTTTTCCTTTGTAACAAAATCTAATTCTTCATGTCCTTCTAACTTACAAAATTTCTGTCTTTCAAACTCATTTGAATTGCTCTTTTCATCAAACAAATTCAACAATTCTTAGATCAAAGACCTTGCAATGATAAAAGTCGAAAATCTGTTTCTCAGAAACCATGATACAGGTCAGCGAGACTTGTAAGCATACATGTAGCTTCGAAGTTTTTTAACTTCCTCTGATGATTCATTTAGAAGAGTATCCACATATAGACAAAACCAGGCTCCACTGCAACAAGAAATTGTCGATTTTGTTAATGTTTTATCTCTAACGAGTCAAACACACAAAATAAAATCAAATACTACTAAACATGTAAAAAGTGGCTGAATGAGTATTCTATGTAAAAAGATTAATTAGCTTTGAAATGATGCAATATCTGCAATCATATCCAGCAAACTCATTTTTTTAGTTCTAAATTTATTGGAGAAAAGGTGTTCCGGGTAAACTCCCAAAGAAGCGACCAAGAGGTAAGTCCTTGTTAGAGTTATTTTATGGAAAAATCCCCCAAAAATCATTTTACCCAGAACCATGGAGGGCTAGTGATTTGCCTGGCTCCATGGGGTCTTGCAGGGTGTGTGGAGTGTAGGGTTACCTGCCAGCTCACTAAAAGTGGCTAGGTTGGGGTTCCCCTGGTACCAAAAAAGAAAAAAGTGTTTAACGTGAACCCAACTTGACTCATACAGTCGTACTAAACAAGCCTGTTTGACCCGTTATCTAACTGCCCAACCCTGCCCATTTCGGCATTTTGCCACTAAATTTGGCAACCTACAAAATTTGAGAATACATAAAGCAAAATTTGTACCTCAGGGGACCAAATGGAAGCCAAATAACATCCCAACGGAACTTAGGCAACCTACAAACCAATGAGTTATATTCAAAGGTATTATAGAAATCGGGTGTGTAATGTTTTTGCAGTTCTTAAACATATAAATAAAGAGTGCATATCTTGTGTGCAACATTGAAAAAACTGTAAGGTTTTCGTACTTGAACATATTATATAACCAGAAAGCCGCTAGCAAAACACCAGAGCAGCAAGAGAACCAGAGCCATCTTCTATGAGATCGTGAGCTATGAAGCAAGCCAGCAATGGCCATTGAACACACAAAAACTGCTGCCCAATCTGTCATCAAGATTTGATCATGGCCAATTATAATGCAATATTGTGGTTACATTTTTAAAAATAATTATTTTATTACATGTATAAGTGTTAGAATACCTTCGAACAAGTTAAAAAAAAGGAATCATGCAGGTTCAATTACCGGCTTTTTTGTAACGATAGTAGCAGGCGTTTAGCTAAATTCAAGTTAGACTTTTGTGAAAATGATATATGGGATTTTCACAGGACAGGATTGCATTCACAGAAGTTAGCTAAAAGGGGGAACGAGTCAAATGGATTGGTAATTGTCTAAACTCTATTTCTATTGCATATAACCGCATAGATAACTTCTACACAAAGATTTAGATTAATTATGCAAATATAGACATTGAACCAAACTCTTTTGACCTAATGATTAACGGAAAAAACACTTACTGATGATAATAAAGCTGTTGAAGCAAAACGTGTTATAGGAGAAGACATTCAATGTGATCATATTTGCAAAGAAGAAGGTCTAGAATGTAGAATTCTGACAACGCAGGTCATAATACACAAACAATATATATAAGGCAACATGTAAATCTCGAATGAGCAATCTAACCTGCAGCAATCACAGTCCACGATTCAATCTCATCCATAAAGTAAGCATGGTAACGCTGTTGTAAGAAAACATTGTCATTTATTATTGTACAATCTTCACATAAAGAAAGACATAGTGTCATAGTGAGTTCTGAAGAACTGACAGATTATTACAAGTTCCTAAAGTTGCAAAACAAGCTCTCATAAAGATTAAGTGTTTAAGTCGTTATAATCTCAACAGAGTTGACGAAACAGCCAAACCAGACAGATAAGCACATATTTATGTATTAGATATGTTTAATCATCTAACATACCAATTCCCAGGGCATTGTTGTTTGTCCATGAATCGAGAAAATGAGAAACGCAATGAAGCAACAAAGCAATCCTGCAAACACACGCTACAATAGAAACATACAACCAAATATACATATTAAAATAAACATCTTTTTAATAAATTTGGTAATTTGGATACAATTGCCATTCACATTGAAGCAAATTTAATCAAAACTCAAACCAAGACTACGTTGAAGAATTCCAATATGACAGAATGAGTTAAACCGTTATCTAAGAGTCCTCACTTCCATGGCTTCAATTTGGTATTTATACTCATACATTTTAAAATTTTGTATTAAAAGTTGAAAGTTGAAACTGCTCCCAATCGAAATAACAAATTTGAATTAAGATACAACACCATATATAAAAAAAATTCCATAAGAGCAAAAGACTTTGAAATCTTGAACCTAATGCACTCCAATACCATGGACTGAATTCGGAATCGCACAATTACAAATTTACGAAATGAACTAGACCCTCTCGGAATCCAATTAATGTGAAAATCAACAATATTTTTTGCTTTGGTGGATCAGAAACAACATTACTACGATCAAAATCATGTGTGACGTGTGTGTAAATTACCCTCCATAAACGAGATTGTTGAGCTTGAGATCTTTCAAGTGATCTAACCAGCTCCTCCTGCTCTGTGGCGTGTTTATCAAGTAATCAATAATTAATTCCAGAACGAAAACAGAAAAAGGTTCATAACATGAGAAACCCTAAATTTCAAACTTAGGGGAATCAGAACGTGATAAAGACCTTCGGTGTCCATAGGTTGGAAATCGAAGCTCGTCGGAAGAGAGAATTTGTCATCGCCGGTGCCGGCTCCGTCTTCGTCGTCTGAGTGAACATTCTTCCATCTCCTCGCCAGCCTCTTCATCCTCGACGTTCAACCAACTCCCATGGCAAACAAAAGTACAATAAACGCATGAAGTTTTTTTCAATTTACAAAACGGATCCTCGTACTTTATTTCTTTACATCTATTTCAAATAATATATCCGTTCTATCAAACATCTAACAGTATTCAATTGGTTAACTTAGATATTGTTATACTCGCATGTTATTTAATTTTTTAGATAGTAAAGTAGATCCTCTTCATTAAATAATGGGAGAAGTTTTGTATTCAATATTTTTTTTATTATATACAACAAAAAGTATATGTTTGGATCACAATACCCTTGAATACGTGGTTGAGAAAAATATTTTGTGAGTTTGTAAGGACAAAAAAGTCATAATTATTGTGTGTGACAAAAAATTATTATGTACAAATCATCTCCCTTAAATAATATATGCATGCATCAACACGTAAAGTAGATGCTCTAAGCAACACCTTTAAGTTTCAAGAGTTGGGAATTGTGATTACGTCATTTTTATTCAGGTAACTCTTTATTGATATTCCGACTTTTAAAAAGAGTTTTATTGATATTCAAGATGTTATTTGCTTTAATTTATGGAACGGAATTTTTTGAGTTTATTTGAGTCAAACATGTATTCGCTGTCATCGTTGTTGCCTGTCATCACTTCTGCTGCTAACAGCTCCCTCTTTGCCATCTATTGTTGATACCATCACCACCACCCGCGACAACCATCGACGTCATCAACAACTCTCCCCGCCGCTCTCCTACCCGCATTAGCATTGATCGTTATCACCGCTAACGCCTTTGATGCCATCACTGAGCATTGTTGCAACCATTACCAACCGGCTTCGCCACCGATCGTGGGTGGCAGAGGTTTTGACGATAACGGTACTATTTTGTTATAACAACAAAAACAACAACAATAATATAAGTATAAGTAAATTGAATTTAAATTTGTTATATACATAATACTTTTTTATAACTATTTGTTTTCATAAACACCTCTTTAAGATTATTTTTATAATGATTTATTTAAACTTGAATATAATATGACCCGAACTTGTTTTAACTAATAGTACAACCTAACACGTCTATTTTGCCAAACTTAGTTTTTATTATACATCAAAGAATGGTTAGATGTCAAATTACATGTTATGTAAAAATGAACTCACCATTCACAGGTTATTTATTTAGATTTTTATACAAATTATGCTACAAGCAATTTGATGTAATTTTTTTTAAAACAAACAAATTCTAGATTCTTATCTATTTTCAAAACTTAAAACTAACACACTCAAACATGAAAAACACACACATGAACAACAATACCAATAAGAAACACAACATCATATTTCTTATAAACTTAGTATTTCATTTGTTTTATAGTACGATATATCGTCACCCTTCAACAAGGTGGCTAGCAACTAGAGGTGCACAAAAAAAAACCGAATATCCGATTTTAACGAAAAAATACCCGAAACCGGTTTTTTGAAAAACCGGATCGGTTTTTTTATAACCGGATAGTATAAACCGGTTCCATGGATTTTGGGTCGATCGGATTTTTTACCGGATAAAAAACCGGTCATTTTTATATATATGTTTTTTTGTAGTATATAGTATATAGGAAATGTAGTTAAGAAAATACTCAAAAAAAAATCGGTTTTTTTTATAACCGGTTTTTCAAATATCCGGTTATAGTATTATCCGAACCGGTTAGACAGGATATAGTATTTCTGGTTAAAAACCGGTTTTACTGTTCAAAAAAAATCCGATCCGGTTATAGTATTATCTGGTATTTGTGCACCTCTACTAGCAACATCCCCATGCGGCCCGGATGAGGCCCAACCCAATCAGACCTCCCTTGCTATGAACCCTCTCTGACTCTCTCCCCCTTTTTATTGTTGGAAATTTTAATTTTTTTTCTTTCCCACACCTAAAAAATTTATGCAAACTTATGATTCTCTTATAGATATTATTTAGTCTTTTGTTCTTTAAGTTTTTTTATAAACTTGTGAATTGAAAATTAGAATCATCCTCTCCTCCTCCCTGTCTTCATATATGTCACCATCTTTATCTTCCTCATCGACACAACACAATAATCTTTCTATCCAGGGGCGGACCCAGGATTTGAAATGAGTGGTAGCACCGGACTTAGGATTTGAAATGAGTGGTAGCACTGCCTCGAAAAAATCGGAATTTACACTACGTAATATCGAAATTTACACTACGCGGACAAAATTGGCTAATGTCCCGTGCCACCACTGGCACAAGCTTGGGTCCGCCCCTGTTTCTATCACAAGTTCACAACTATGGTACAAACAATACCCCTCCTTTTGGATGATGAAGCCGAAAGTACACATCCAAAAAGGAGAAGAACTAATATAAGCAGAAAACGTGAGACTGCACACAATTGTCTTGTTACAGTACTACTTCGTTGATAATCTTAAAGACAATGTCATGTTTAGAAGAAGGCAGCAGAGGAGAAGACAACTATCCCTACGAATAGTTGATTATTTGAAGAGATAGTTTTCATTTTTTAGATTAGAATAAGATGTGTAGGGACGGGTAAAAGAGATGTAGATGCTACGTGTGTAATGAAATTACATCTATTTACGCAGTTTAGTATAAAGTGAAGATGACATGACTTAACTGTGTGATCGATTTTCGCTGTTTATTATCTTCACACGCAGTCCTAATATTTTGCATATTAAAGGGATGTTATTGTTGGCTAGAGAGTGATTTAAGATTGGACCAGACCGGATCGAGTGAACCGGTTTAGACTTTAGAGTTTAGACCGATATTTGTAAAATACTGGTTATCATCAAATGGGCCCAAAAGGCCCATTAAGTAACACTCATGAACCACTTTCCCCTTGATCTCAATTCTCAAAAGTCAAAACCCTAATTTCCCCGTTCTCTTTTGATCCAGTGACTCTACAGCCACCCGAAGCGAAGGAGCTTAAGACAGCCGAACTTCAAATTCAACATGGGTAAGCTAAAATTATTGCAATTTCTTCAAATTTGTAAAAATTCAATGCTTTTTAGACGCTCAATTGCTAAATTTGGATCTTAAATCGTGCACTCAATACTGTTATTTGATTTGAAATTTTGGTTTACAGGTAAGGTTCATGGATCATTGGCTCGTGCCGGTAAAGTCAGAGGTCAAACCCCTAAGGTAGCCAAGCAAGACAAGAAGAAGCAACCACGCGGCCGTGCTCATAAGCGCATTCAGTACAACCGCCGTTTCGTCACCGCCGGTAACTTTGCCGTTTTCCTGCTTTGTATTCGTGTCTTGCTTGATTACATGCTCACAATGCTTAATCTTTAATTGTTTGTTGTTTAACTGTTTATTTTACACACAAAATGCTTAATCTTTAATTGTTTGTATATTTTAATTTTAAAAGTTAATCATACTGATGAATCTATGTGATTTTATGTTTATTTCAACTATCAATTTTGCGTGCCACGCTTTCTTTAAGTTCAATTATTTTGACCTTACATAATCAGATAATAAGGATCATGAAATTGGCAAATAGGGCTTGTTTGGGAATACAGGAATGCTTTTTTAAACCTGTGTTCCCAAAAAAGAAGCGATTATCATGTTGGCAAAACGCAATCCCAAACACCCCGTAACTCTAAAGTCAAAACTATGGAGTAGAAGCAATCAACTTATTAGCATCAAAACAATGTGATTATTTTGTTGCACATTTAAATCCATTTTGTAACTACTGTTGTTTGGCAAGCTGATTACTTTATATTCAAATTTTGTTGAAAAAATGAAAATCTTGCATTTTTTTCAGATAACCCCACTAAAAGATTGTACTTTTACAAACCTGGGTGCATTCATATTTGCCAATTTTGAAAATTTATACAAATCCCATAGACGCAACTTGTGATGCTCATAGGGAGTGTCTGGGATTGCTATTAGAACTGCTTCTATGTTTTTTTGCTTTTGTAAATAAGCAGTTGGTATATAAGCAACTTCAAACTGCGTTTTCATAATCGTTTATTTCATACTGAATAATCATTTAAGAGATGAACAATCTCGATTATCTATGTTTTGAAGGTACTAAAATGCAGTTTTGAGAATCTACTTTGGGGTTGCTTTGTCAAACTAATTATTTGATGTCGTCGTTTTACCCTGTAAAAGCCAATTAATCTACTTTGCCAAATACACAAAAAACTGATTATCTAATTATTGCGATATGAAATAGCATCATAAAATCGAAACACTGTTATTCTGCAACATGTCGTGTTGAACGCATAATCTATTTTCAGAATGCAATCTCAAACACTCCCTAAGGCTCAACTATCTGAAACACTTAAAACAGTTTATTGTTGTATCAAAAAGCGATAAGCAGATAAACAAATTTAATTATCAAGCTCAAACAGCCTGTGCTCTAATGATAATTCTGTTGTAAACTTGTAATGTCGTGTTAGTTATCAACCTTTAATCCGGCTCCGTTTAGTTTCATGCATCCTTTTATCAAGCTTTTGTCACATTTTTACACTCTTTAACGATTATATGTCTAATTTGCAGTTGTTGGTTTCGGAAAGAAGAGGGGGCCGAACTCATCTGAGAAGTAAGCTGGTTCTGTTGCATAGAGTTGTCGTTGTAGCCTTGACCGATGGAAATTCAAGAAAGTATTTGTTTTTGAGTAAGCGATTCTTATAATGTCATTGTTACACTTTTAGTTTTCAACTAAATTTGAAATTGGATTGAAGCTTTTCTTTTACTTTTTTTTTTGTATTTGATATCATGTTCTTGGGGGTTATATTGCAACTAGGGAAGAGCGTGGTCCCAAAACCGAACCGGACCAGACCGGACCCGAAAATGCCCCAACGTAAGAACCGAGGACCGAACCGTTTGTTCCTGATCGGTTCCGGGTAAAAAACTGAACCCGGTGGAACCGAAATATGGGAAATATAGGAACCGAGAACCGACCCGAAATTGTGTAAATCGGTCCGGTTCGGGACTAGGTCGGTTCGGGCCAAACAGGATTTTTGCTCATCCCTAATTGCAACCAACATGTTGATGTCAATTGTCATTGTATAGTCTAATATTCTTTGGTGCTCAACTTTTGTATCAGTTATCCCATCTGTTTTTTTTTTCTTTTCTGCAACCTACAAATCAATAAGTTGACAAGGGGACCTGTTTGGCCTTGTGTGAGCATTTATCAGCGTGACGGGTTCTTAAAATCACACCACGCCATGATGTAGTGGAGTGCAAGCGTGAGGCAGCCCATGCCGAAACGAAGGTGTTCTATTTTTCTATTGTTGGTTTTGTGAGTATCGGAATGAGTTGGTGAGGGTGATGGTGTGATGAGTAAAAAATTGACATAACACGGTGTGACGGTGTGGAGGTAGACCCTCTTAGTGGATTGGAGGGTGTTTGGGGATGCATGTTTAAGTGTTGAATCTCTTATCGTTGTTTTCAAAGAACAAAATCATGATAAACTGTCCCAATTGCTACTTGCTTTGGCATATTTGCTTATCGGGTTTCAGGTTACTTTCTTACGAAAACAGAATAATTCGATATCTTTAACCCGGAACATGATTCCTTGAATACTATTGTTAGGATAGAGATTGCTATAATTCGAAATTTTGGCCTATGAGGAACTACTTTTTACTTCATGGTATTGTTTGGAAATAAGCAGTGTTGTTTTACTATTAGGGGGTAGTGAGTGGGGCTCATAACTTCAGTGTGAGTACTGCAATTTTGACCTTAACCAGCATGAGTTGCGTTCAAGCGCTATTATAAGATGCTAGTGTTAGAAGTTCGTCGTGATGGTGTGAAGCACTCCCGCTCCTCTTAGGAGGCAAGGAGCATGAAGACTTTCACAAGTGTGATACCAGATCACTAATTGATCCTATGCCACCACCAATATGATGCCTAATGTAAGTGCAAAAGTGATTTGGGGGGAGGTAGCAGGTGAGTTTCCAACAATAATTTGATTTATAAATTATATTTTATAATAGCGGGTTTTGTTTTTAAAAAGACACTGAAATTTGATTACAATAACTCGACCTCTGTCAGAGAAAGGATCTATATATCTTTTTTTTTCTCCTTGTAACTTGTGTTTTTGTGCTCTGTTTCTTTTTTGAAGTTTGTATACTCTTGAACTTTCTATGTATCCATTTTGTTATGCTATCCGTAGTTAAAGATACACCCAAGCTGCTACCGTCCGAGAAATTTATGTTTGTTGCCACTGTATAAATTGTTGTCGTTGTGGTGAAGACATCAATGAGCGAAAATTAGCATGCACTATACATGAATTGTATGTTGAACAAAATATGGGAAATTGTGAGATGAGGTGGAATTTAGGACGTTTGAAACCGAATTAGAACAGGGTTTTAGGAGAAAACTATAGGACATAAAATAAGGGTGATTCGGATCAATATTTTTTAGATGAAACAAGTAAGATAATTGACGCAGATTATGAGTTAAGTAGTGTTTGCAATTTTCTTGATGTGAATCACCCTTACTCACGCCTCAATCCGAGGCCGACTTCGCTACCTCTTTTGAAGACAAGTAACGTATTTCATATTTGAATTGAAATATGATATACATTTGTGTTTGAATTTAGGGTTTTCTTTCTGAACAATTACACCACAAATAATGTATGCATACATAAGAGTATAAGGAGTGGATGATGAACTCAGGACCACCATGGATGTCACATAGCTCCTCCACATCACTGTCATACCAATAATCCCCTTGTAATAATATTGTGACAACTGACCATATTCTATAATTACTTGTAACATCCTCAAATTGGCCTAGTCGTGATTTAATCTGGTACGTTAAAATCTCGAATTAAATATTGAATAAAAGAAATATATATATATTAAAGAAATGATATTATAAAAATATTAAAAGAAAT
>JAUEJL010137900.1:0-10931 GCA_032274825.1 Drosophyllum lusitanicum | reverse complement strand
AATTGCAATATATATAGCTTGAATTAGGTGGCACACATCTTGATGTTTTTAATATAGTTTCAATCCCGTTTAATTTCGTAGTTTTACAATGATAGTTGTATGACTTCAAATCTTGATGGTAAAAATGGAAAAACTGTAAAACCGAACCAAAAACCGAAAACCAACTTCAAAACCGAAAACCGAACCACTCCAAAACCGAACGGTTTTTATTTTGGTTTTCCAAAAACCGAAATTTTCGGTTTGGTTTCGATTTTAGGCCAAAACCGAACCAAGCTCACCCCTACTTCTAGTTATATATTAATCAACATAAATTGTCCTCCCTCATTAACTAATTAAAACATTAACTTTGTGTTTTTATGGTAACGTTATCGTAGATTTTTAGTAACAACTAACAACCCTAGTGAATCTACTTTACTTAATATATATTCCTTTAATTTATTAGTTTATATGTATACCATATTCATTGTCACTACAGAAAAATGACCTTTTTTTGCGATAACTGTCGTCGCTAAGTCCAAACGTTGTCGATTGTAATTTGAGACGACGGTTGTTGCAAAGGTTTCGTCGCAAAAAGTTTGCCTCTATCACAAAATAGCGATGACATGGGAAAAATGTCATCACAGTGAAAGGGGAAAGGGTGTTGATGGATCGATGGCCGGGTAAAGGGAAAGAACGATCTGCTGATTTAGGGTATATCTTAATATTTATTTTTATTTTTTCGTTTTTACAACGACAAGTTGTCGTAAATAAAAATTTCAGTCTTTTTAAATCTCAAAAGGTATTAAATTAAGATAGAAAATGTTTTAAAATATGTTCGCGACGAAAGAAGTCATCGCAGTATATTTGAAAAAGATTTCATTTTTTACTATTTCGTTTGACAGGCTACACAAAGACGACATATCGTTGCAAAATCAAAATATCGTCAAAAAAAAGTCCATTTCTTGTAGTGGGTTGCATTTTCTTATTATTTTGCATACATTGTAATCACATTTTGGTTACCGAAGGCTAATTAATTAATATATTGAATAATTGCGTAATTAGATTCATAAATAAAACCTTTAAGGGTATTTTTTTAAATCTCTTTAACTTTATAAAAGAAGTAAGAATTAAAATTAAAAATAAAAAAAAGATAGGGTAAGCAAAATTGTCCAAGCAGTTGGAGGTAAATATGTATTGCCAAGATTGAGCCAATTTGCCTTGGTATGTATGACCACCGCATCACATGACTCCACAAGGATTTAGCCCCCGACTCGTCCCTTTCATGCATTCAAAATCATGGACCGCATATATACATATACTCATTAACTGGTACGTTTACTAAAAACTGAATGATTACGCGCGCATTTTATTAATTAACAATTTTTAAGTAATTCATATACCGTTTTTAAATATTGGTGACATAGATAATTGAATCCTATAGATTATAATAATTAGCACCAATAAATAAATGATCTAGTTTACCAAAATGTATCCAACCTGTCATGTTTTGCTATTATATGTATCGAGTTTTAACAGTTTAAATTATGTGTATCGAACTTTTAATTTGTTGCTATTATATGCATATTGGTTACATAGAAAAGGAAAAAATTATACGTTTAGTACATTTAACAGAAAGTTTAATAACATATGATAACTACAAATTAATTAAATGTTCGATAAACATAATTAGAAATTTTTAAAGTTTGATACACACAATAATAAAACGTAACAAGTTAAATACATTTTGATAAACTAAACCCATAATATTTAGTATCTACAATTTGATTGCACCTTGTTGATATTTACATAAATTATGCATCCAATAATGTATCATAAGTCAAAACATACGTACATTACCAACATGCACATTGTTTAGAGAAAAAATTTCTTTATGCTATCAAGGGGATCGAATCAAGTCTCTTTAATTCAGATGCACGCAGTCTAACAAATATTTTCGTGACTGTTTCCAGAATTGGCCGTCCATCCAAAGCATTACCCTGAGAATGTTTGAACACTAGGCTCTTATGAAACTTTGGGGATACTTTACCATCGGGCCCACCTTAAGAGTAGTAATAATATCTACAATGATTAAAGGCGATGAAAAGTAATCTACTCTTAATAATTTGGATAGATCATGGTAATTAACACAAGATTTTTAGGATTAAAATATTAGAATTGTCAAAGGAAAATATTAGAATTGTCAAAGGAAGAGAGCAATATGTTAGTCTTGGCAATTATTTTTAGAGTACGAGTTGTAGATGTGGAGATGATAGATTGAACCGGGACCCGGTCTATCAAAAAGTAAAGATTTGAAAAGGATTTTAAGAATCATAAACAATTTTTTATTTTTGATAAAGAGTACTAGTTAAAGTATGTTAAATAATACTAACTTTTGTTCGTTTGTGTTTTGTGTGTTTTGAAGTTTTAATTCGAATTTAGTAGTCTATGATGTTTGTATACATGTTATATAAGGTTTGTATATGTTTAAAAAGTGTTTTGGATTGAAATCAGACCTGAATATTGGATTTTGTGAGTTATAAGTCGGCTGGATTTTGAAGAAGATGATGCAGGTGAGGACATGACGCGACGCGTCCCCGTAAATCCGACGGATTCCTAAATTCCGACATTCATAAACCGATAGCTAATTCCGAGACTTTAAATCCGACCCTGACAATTCCGACACTGAGAATCCGATACCCTAAATCCGAGATATGAAATCCGACGTTCATGAAATCCGACAACTAGACACGACGTGACGCGTCCGCGGTTATTTAGAATATGCTTTTGTTTGTTGATTCCTTGGTGTTGTATGTTACATATACTATCATATGTGAATCAAGCTTAGTGTTTATGAGTAAAAGAGATATGAATATATGTGGACAGATATATTTATGAATCCGAGACTGATTTCATTGTTACTGTGTTTTCAGGAAACACAAAGACTCAGTGATATAAGATATCTGAGTTTCGCGTTTGAGATCACGAGGTTGGTGGATGTTAACTCGCGTTTGAGATCACGAAGTTGTAGAAGGAAAGCTCGACCCTGCTCTGATATGTATTTTAAATGGAAACGAGCCATGTGTATTTTGTAACACCAAGATGAATGTTGTATCGTTTTGTGAACAGATGTTTTCGTCGATGATTGTAAATATTTGTACCTTATGTAAAGTTTGTTTATTTAATGCTTCCGCAACGCGTTTAAAAAAATGGCTTAGGATTTTCCGATGTTACAAAAATCCATAATTTTAAACAAACCAAAGTGACAAAAAAATGTAATTAACTCATGATTTAGTGTTTTTAGGTTTCTTCGACTATGTCTCTGAAATTATTAGTCGGAGATTCTAAGATAGTGTTAAATAGTTCGATTAATCAAGAATCAATTATAATTTGATTATATACTAGGTTTTGTTACCGCGCATTGTTGTGGGATCTAACTATTTGTTATGATTATGTCTTTATTAAAGATATGTATGCATATTGAGGTTTAACATATGATAGTCCAACCTAATTGTATATATAGGATATGACATGTTAGGTTTTTTATTAGGATATGAAAAACCTAATGGACCTAGCATATCTATACAATTAGGTTAAGTTACCATATTCTAAACCTTAATATACATATCTCTAATAATATATAAGTTATATATAGTTACATACATAATCTATTTGTTGTCTCCATGAATACATATATTAATTTTTTTTTAAGTTAGATTTATTATTTACTTATAAAAATGTTGTACGTATTATAATTTAAAAGTTTTCATTAAAGATTTATAAAAGCTTAGAATTTTAAAAAATCATCTATTACATTTTTTTAAATTATCTATCTAATTGTACATATAAAGGTTGTATTATTTGTAAACCGGTTATATTATTTGTAAACCTAAGTAGCTCTTGTAAAGATTTATAAGTAATTAATTATAATTTTTCTTAAAATTTAAAATAAGAGTAAAATATGTAAATAAGGAGCATAAGTTTGTTAAAAGGTTATAATAAAAAGACATGCAAAGAATACTAAAGCCTAAAACAATAAAAAAAAATAGAATACTAAAAATCATTAAGAGACAAAAATAATGAAGTACCCAAAAAAAAGTTATAGATACCAAGTAAAATAAATAAAAAATCAACTATAATGTACGTATTGATTCGAAAATAAGAAAGACATAATTTGTTATTAATTTTTATAATTTAATAAAAATGAGTGCTTGTGAAAAATAGGAAGTGTATATGTATCTTTACACATGTCCAATATATTAAATAAAATCTAATTTCTCATGATAATTTGAGATAACTCAAAATCTCATCTAATTTCTTATCTCATGAAATAAATATGCATTTACTAAAAAGTGCTTTAATTTATCATGAGAAATTGACAAATCACTTTGCCAATTGATAGATAAGAGAATTTATATTAGGGATAATTAATTATAATATTAGTTTTAATTATGTTATTAACCTATTAAAATGGAAATTATTACTTTGATAAATAGTTACTCTTTTCGAACACAGTTGTTTGGTTAAAAAATTGTCTTTGTTAAAAAAAACCTCGAGAACCGGTGTTTATACAGCTCCTAAATTTACACTAAATTTGTTCATGACAGAACTCGAATCACGACCTGAGCAACACCAAACTTAAACTAGTCAAATACTACTCGGCTAAAAGCCCGGCGAGAACCTGTGTTTAAATAGCCATGGGTTTACAAACATAATATGAAACGAGAACATTGACATTTAGCAGAGCTGATAAAAAATGAGTTACGATTACAGAAGCGGCGATCTACGGATTTACAAAGCTGCATTACTTGACGATTGGGATTCCGTGAGTCGAATCTTCGAACAAGATCCAGACCTAATGACGAAGCATATCACCTGCTTTTTGGAGACCCCGTTGATCATCGCCGTAGGAACAAATCACTCCCACCGCTTCGTCAAGAATCTCGTTGAACGTATAGTTGCCGTCGGTGCAAAGGATAAGATGTTTGCGGCAAGATCCGACAGAAACAACCCACTTCATTTTGCCGCTCAGGTTGGGAATACGACTGCTGCGAAGCTTTTGGTCGACCAAAACCAGAATATGACTCAAGTCCGGAATCGAGACGGACATACGCCCGTGAAATTGGCTGCATGGCATGGGAATAAGGAGACATTGAGATACTTGTTGACGGTGACTCCGGATTTACTCCCCGAAGAGGAAGTAGGTAGTCCGTACGCCGGCGTTGATGGTGGTGATCTGATTACTCTCACAATAATGGCCGGATTTTATGGTAAGCCCGACGACGATATTCAAATATCCATCTATGATCAGATGTATATATGATGATTGAATAATGATCTTGATGTGCAGATGTGGGGTTAGAAATAATCGATTTTCACCCAAATATAGTGTTGGAAGATGATCGGAACGGCCAAACTGCTTTGCAAATTTTAGCTGAAAAACCTGAAATTTTTCCTAGTGGAAGCGGGCTTGGATTTTGGGGTCGCTTCATCTATCCATGTAAATCCTCTCTCTCTCTTGATAGTATCATGGTAAGGTAATTAATTAAATAATTTTAACTTTTTAATAACAAAAACTTTGTAAAATATCTAAACTAGGTATACCGTTTGTGTGGTAGGAATCCTATGGAATTCGAAAGAATTAAATAACATTTATTCATATATTACGTTTGTTTGATCATTTGACATAAACATTATACAGAATCTTATTCCTTAGAAATTCAATTACTTAAAGAATTTCATATTTGAGTTATTTTAGGATTGATATGGGTTTAATTTCTACTTGTGAAAAAACGAGTCCGATTCCAGATTTAAATAGAAGGTTTATGAAAGGTTTTTCAAATTTATTTTTTAAAAAAGAGGTTTAGTTTTTATTTTTTAATAAAATAAGGAAAAAAAATTTAATAAATGGAGAGAGATTTTTGTTTCATAAAAAAAATGGAAAATATGTTTAAATACTTTGGTACTTTCTTTAATTTTCCGGTTTTTAGTTTTTAAATAATAGATTTTAATACTTTATTATTATTTACTTTTTATGGTTAATTATTACTATTATTACCACTAATATTAATTAATATTATATTATAATTACTATTTCTTATTTATGATTTATAAGTAATTATTATTATTGCTTGAAAAAACCGTTAATCTTTTATTAGTTTAATTAACCACTAAACTCTTACTACAATGATTTAACCAAGAAAATTTAAATGTCTTATTCTAAATTGGATAAATGATAGCTTAAACCAGTAAACACCTGGTTGTTCCTATATTAATATCTTTTAATATTAGAAAAACCCATCAAACTTTCACCAATTTATAGGTTTTTCTAATAAATTTGTTCACAATTATCCAACTGCTAAAGTAATTTGATCTTATTCTAAAGAGTGTAAATGGAATCTAGGCTATACTTTTTATGTGAAATTGAGATTATATATTTGATGAAATTTGATGATTTTTTTTAATAAAAGATTGACATGTTATCCATATTATTATGGAACACAGAATTGACAAAAGGGCCAAGAAATGAGTGAGAAATCATGAAAACCGCAATCTCATCATGTACCTAAATAATTAGAAATAAACGGTAAAAAAACGAGCTTAAGATAGCTAAAAACATAAAAGGTCACAAAATGGTTAAATCGTGGTGATAAAATAGTTTACTCGATAAACTGATAAATTGGTGAAATTTTAGTGCTTAAATTGATAAAAAATAGTTTAGTCGTTAAAAAAAGTAAAATAGTTTACTGGCTCATCCGATTGCTGGTCAATCTTACACCTTTTGAATAAGAAAAAATTAGTTTAGTGGTTAAATTATGATAAAAAAGTTTTAGTGGTAAAATTGATAAATTGTAGAAGTTTGATAGTTTTTTTTCTAATATTAATCCTTATTATTATTATTATTATTATTATTATTATTATTATTATTATTATTAGCGTGTGTGGAGTGGTAAAGGGGCGGCAGGTTGAAGTGAAGTCCACACAGTGTTCATTTTCGGATATCCGAAATTTTCGGATAGTGCATTTTGCTATCCGAATCCAAAATTTCGGATATCCGAAATTTCGGATTCGGATATCGGATAATCCGAAATATCCGAAATGTAATACTAAGGTTTTTTTTTACAAAAAGTTTTTCCTGGTTAAGGCTCCTCCTGAAAATTTAGTATTAAGATTACATGTCCTAATATTAATTTAATTAGAACTAGAACTACTTTTACAAACTTCATTAATTCATTCAAAAGCTAATTTATTTTTTTTCAAACTAGAACTACTTTTACAAACTAATTAACTACCTTTCACATAATTAGATTATCAACCAAATTATACTATTTATACATACAATCGAATTAATTGATTATTCTTTAACTTGAAGCAATATATAGAATATAATTAACGAGGGGAAATTAAGGATATGAAATCAATCATCTCTGGATAAAGAAAATAAAAAACAGAGATATAAAAAATTGGTCTGAGTGTATCTAAAATAAGCATATAATAACAAGATCAATCGATCGATCGATGTAAAAACTAGATCATCAAGTATATATGATATCGATTTGGAGTTTTATACATCTAGGGACTTTTTTTATATTATATATTTGTTATTTAAAAAAAATAAAAATATATATATTTCGGATATTTCGGATATCCGAATATCCGAAATTATGAAAAAATGCTATCCGAATCCGAATCTGAAAATTCGGATATCCGAATTTCGGGTATCCGAATTTTCGGATAATTTTGGATCGGATTTTTCGGGTATTCGGATATCGGATCGGATACGGATATTTTTGAACACCCCTACTCATGTCATCACTAAATTTCTCTGTGTTGACATGGCTGCACACATGACAATCTAGTTATATTTTAAAATAGATATCCAATTAGGTTATAACTTGAATAATTATATTGTAATTAATTACCATTTGATAACTATTTACGTATTAAACTAGTATTTTTTTGAAAAATATTCATTTCTTAATTTTTAAGAACTAATTAGATTTTAGTTAATTGTTAAGCATTTTCTTATATGATTCATTCAAGTGCTCATTACCGTTAAAGTATTCATCTTTAGATATTCATCACCATCCTAGAACACAAGCCGATCTATAACTCGATAAAAAAAATTCAAATCTTGTTCATCACCCGTAACTAGATTCAAATATTCATCATCAATTTCAAATATTAAAAAAACCTTAAATCTTGTTCAAACACAACCAAAAACCCACACAACCAAGAACACCATATCGTCTTCATCAGATCTATTACTTGATTTAGAAAAAAAAAACGGAGAAGAACTCAACCCTACCTACACATGAACACAAAGAAACCCCTAAGTTGTACATCCCGTAGAACACATGGAACAACAACAATTAAACACGAAAACCCTAAATCTGTAACAAACATGAAATCGAGCCTAACACGCACGTGCGCACACATCTTATTGAAACACACCGACTCAGATATGGAGGTAGAGACCGGAGAGAATAAGGAGCATAGAGATATCTAGTTCAAACCTAAATCGCTGGATCTGGAACAAACCCACACACACCTACTAGAAGAACAAAGGGGACAGCGGTGGTTGCCATGGTTGCCGAATCTATCGCTCTAGTGAGAGAGTAAAAAGAGAATAGAAAGGTCGCTAAAGGGTATGGTAATGGTGGTCAACAAAGGGGGCGGCGGTGTTGGTCACCAAAAGGGATGGCGTTGGTGGTCACCAAAAATGGAGAGAGATAGAGTGTTTTAATGGGGTTTTTATTTTTATTTTTCTAAAACTAGGTTGCCGCCTAAGAAAATGGATGCCACCTCGTCTAACTTTAACCGGCTATCTACTAACGCAATAACCGGTACCTTTTTGTTACATATTGAAATTTATAGCCCTTTCTCGGCAAAAAAGAATTAACATTACTTTTGTTGAACCTTTCTCAGCAATTTGTCCTTCTGGATATGAATTTCTTCACACCAAATAAGCACATTATTCATCTTATGTCGACTATCTTATTTAACCGCAAATAAATAGAAGGTAGGCATAGGGATTGACAATTTTTAGAAAGTTAAACGATAATGTCAAACCAAAAGGTCAAAAAATGTACAAAGAGGGACAACCAAGACTAACTATGAGAAAGACTTAGGCCAACCGACTCTGGTGGCCTTTAAATTACTGATCAAGTTCAAATCCGACAAAATGGCCAGGCAACCAGCCTTGTCTAGTAGAGGATGTGTAGAAGATAATGTTTCCCACGGGAAATATACTCATGTATTGAATAGAATATATATACAAGGATACAACAGCAAACCCTAACGTGCTTACGAGAACTAAGTAACCGGGCCTAAGCTAATGATAAAAAAAATATAAAATACATTACATTAATACGCCCCCACAGTTGGAGGGGTAGTAACTAGTATGAGTGTGAACACTCAAACGGTCTCGAAAGTCAGAAAAAGTGTAAATGGAAGCCCCTTTGTGAAAATATCAATGTATTGGCTCAAAGAGGGAACATGAAGGACACATAAATGACACATCACCACTTTGTCTCGGACAAAAAGAATATCTATTTCAATGTGTTTTGTGCATTGATGCTGAACTGGATTTGTAGATAAGTACACAACACTTTAGTAGACGATTGCGGCCTTCGATGCAAAGGAATGGACCTCGCGTAGATGGTTGTGTAGCGATTCAACAACTGCATTAGCTACACCACGATACTCAGCCTCTACACTTGATCTTGAAATTGTTGCCTAATGTTTAGAGGACCACAAAACAAGGTTATCACCCAAGAACACACTGTAGCCACTAGATCAGGTGAGGGGGCAACCGCCCCGGTCAACTTCAGAATACTTTACAACACCTGAAGTCTTGGAGACATGCAATTATAAGCCCAAATCTAGAGTGCCACGAAGATATTGAATAATACGTTTCAAGGTAGTAATTAAATTGGAAAAAAAAAGAATATAATTGAAGCAATAAATTGGATACCTGACTTCGATGATGTTGTCGATTTGGACGAAGAAGAACACGAGGATGATGACTTAGTAGGCAAACTCAAGCTACAAGGTTTGATTTAGGTTCAAATAGAGCTTGTAAGATGACTTAAGACATCATCTCTTATATACTCACAAAGAACCAAGAGAGAGAAAGATTAAGGTTTTAATTTAGGTTCAAGTAGAGCCTATAGGTTAACTTAAACCATCATCTTCTTCTTGAACCATCGTGGGCGATTCCTCCTCTGGCAACCTTTCTCCACCGGCTATTCAGACCTTGGCAACACATAAGGGACAACGGATGTTTATTTTCATCACCATTTTTGTACATCTTAATCACAAATCTAGTGTTCATTGGCTGCCGCCGCATACTGCCGCCATCACCACCATTTCAAAATAGTAAATCCGTCGCCGCCACCATGTAGCACCATCATCGCTACCCTTTCTCTTGGTGTTCATCTGATTTGAATCAAGTTTGTCTTAGGGTTTAAAATCATACAATTTCTGTTGGCGTACCACCGTCATCGCCACCCTTTCTGTTGGCATACCACCACCATCGCTGTAACACCACAATTTTGACCTAGATTTTTTATTTTAAAACCACTGCGGAAGCGATAAATTAAAACCAAAAGTATTTACAACTGAATATACAAAACAGTTTTCCAAGTCTACAGAGATTCAAAATTGTAACACCGTAATTTTGTCCTAGATTTTTCATTTTAAAACATAGCGGAAGCGATATCAGAAACTGAAAATATTTACAACTGAATATAAACAAACAGTTTTCCGAGTCAACCATCATTCAAAATATCAGTGTTACAAAAACTACGGTTCATCACAAATGAATTATCAGAGGGCTAGTCAATTACTCCCCATGCTAACCCACTCTCAGCCGAACCGCTGACTTACCAAAAACCTGTAAAAAGAGTGAGAGGTGGGGGATTAGCACAAAGCTAAGTGAATGAAAGTAAACC
>JAUEJL010137889.1:0-10932 GCA_032274825.1 Drosophyllum lusitanicum | reverse complement strand
GTTCTCGCAGTTCTCGTACGAAAAACAGTTCTCGTTTGAACTTTTCCATATATATATATATATATATATATATATATATACACACACACACGTTGTAGTAGAGTAGGTGGTCTTTCATTTGGAAGTGATAAAATAACATTACATTATGTTCTATTAAATTGTTAATAATACACATTAATTATTCATCTTCTTTAATTACTTTAGAAGACGGATCATTAATTATCTATTCATATAACAACATCCACTCATTGTTTCACTTTCCGCCACTAGACTATTTGTGCCTTTCCACTTTAGTCACCCCGAATGTACTTCATAATTTGTGTTTTAACTATTCTCTCTCTAACTCTCACACAAATATTCAACTTGTCACAATCAACGAGTGATGCTTGATTTTTTTAAAATACTCCTTGTTAATTCATTATTAATAAGCCGTTATTTTTATTGGCTATTGATTTATTTTAATTAATGATCAATATTGGCTCTCACGGTATTCGCAATTAGAACGGTTCTCAAATGAACTCTTCCCTACACACATAATATAATATATATAGGGGATGATTCATTTAACAACAATTTTTAATGCGAGTACCACAAAAACCAGTTATAGCCATGATAAAAAAATGAAAGGTCCAGATTAAATAGTTGTTAATGGATAGCTCTAATTAAATCAAAGCAAATCCTATATTTATGGTAATTAATGAGAGATAATTTGGAGTTTTGGCATTTACTCTGATTTTCTTTAAACTAAAATATCTCTCAAATACAAAGATTTTAAAATACGAAAATTATACCAAAAAATGAGAATTTTATGCTATTTAATATGACATCCATATTGCTATACTTTTTCGAAGAAAAAAAGTTTCATTTTTGCTGCGTTTTTTTCAGCACAAAATCAACACTCGTTTTTTTTCGAGCACAGGTACGGATAAGTGAACATGTGCACATTACAGTAGATTTGTTTCAGCATAGGTGCAGATAGATGCACAACTTTAGTTAAGTGCACATGTGTACCATATTACTAAGTTTTGTTCCGACACATGTGCACCTAGAAGCATGTGTGCAACTTAGAATTGGTAACTCACATGATTTCTCTTGAATTGTAAATTTACCTCATTTTTGTATGTATATTATTATTTTTATAATTATATTCATATTAACGAAATCATTAAAGTTTATGAAAGTTGAAGACAACAAATACATTTTTGATTATTTCATCATGACTTCACCGAGAGTTCATGGTGATAAATAGAAGATTGTTGTTCATCTAATCGGATCTGATGCATAAGCAAGGAAGCTTCTAATAGAGCTTAGATCTGGGTTGATAGCAATGTCGTCGGAGGTGTCTACAATATGGGTGGTCATCGGTGCTCCACAACAAAGACGTTGTCGTCAACGATGCCGGATTCTTGAGTGGAAGAAAGAGGAGGGTCGCAATTTCTAGACATTGATCTGTAGACGTTGTCATAGGTAAGACGGTAACAGATGTATCGTCTCCAGCATTGAAGCTCTTTGATTTGTAGTCTCTGGTCATTGTAGCTTTTCGATCGTCGATCTAGTCCTAAAAATAGCCCGAAAGAGAGGGTAGCAGGTGGTTGTCGACGCCGATGGGTAACGATGGTATTTGGTGGTAAGTGACCACCGCCACCGGTGGATGGGCTGCTAGTACGATGGATTCTGTGAGAGATAGAGAGACGAAGAGAGAAAGGGAAGATGGTAAAAAGGGACGATACAAGTAGAGTAGATAGAGACATGGTTTGAGTTACTGTATATTAGAAAATACTTTTATACCCTTTCCTTTTAATATTAAATAAAAAAGACATTTTATTAATTGATTGACCAGAAATGGTTCTCGCGGTACTTGTAATCAAAACATTTTCAAATGAACTTTTTCATATATGTGTGTGTGTGTGTGTGTATATATATATATATATATATATATATATAGTAAGGTTTCAGAGAACACCTTTCTCACACAGTACTGGGATCAGAGTTATAAAATCAAATTTGACAAAATATACGTTTATTTTTAATTCACAATAACTAAAATAATGCACTTTTAGATTATATTTAAAAGGATGCAAAAAGTGGATAAATATAGTAAATGCATAGTGCATCTAATACATGCACTATCAAATTTCTGTAGCCATTAAATTAGATTTTCAAGGGTGCAAATATGTCCTCTTTGTTCTTTTAAAATAGGTGTTTGCTCTTGATTAATGGACACATCAATCGTTTGATTACATATCAATCGTTAATTAATATATGTTTAATTACATATCAATCGTTCGTGTAGCACGATATTATGATTAATGGACACATCTAACAAATAAAATTAATTATTATCGGTTAAAAATCTACAATTATCAATTATTATGACAAAAAAGAAATTAAACTTAATTGTAAACCACAATAAAATAAATATCCCAGCGATATTAGGCCATGCTTATATATAAATGGAGAAAATAAACTGAATATGAAATTAAAAGCTTACTTAAAATATTAAATTAATTAGTTGTTGCAACTTAAAATAGAATCAAAGTATCTATTTCAAGATGATCAACGGAAAAGAGAAGATATTAGAGTCATGAAATTAATATATACTACAAAATTATCAGGGTTCTAAAAAATGCACTATGGTGGCGTCAAGACGCGAGGCGCGACTCTGCCATTAAGAAATAGCTCTTGGCGGTGGGGTTAGGCGTGGCGTAAGACAATGCAGCATAAGGCACGCCTTTACGCGCCAAATGACGAGTTTTTTAAGACGTGACGCGCAGAAAATATTTTTTTAAAATTTGACTTTTTTATATACATTTTACGATCACGTGTATTGAACTTCTATACATTTGTATTTTGTATTTTGTATTATTGTATATGTTACGTACTTTGCTCCTAATTTGTGCAACTTTGTGTAGTATATTAATAATGATAAATTGGATATAAATATTTATAAAATATATACAAAATTGCCGCCTTAAGTGCCGCCTTAAAAAACGCCATGGCTCCTAAAGCTTGAGGCTTGACCTCGCCGCCGCGCCGCGCCTTGCGTTTTTTAGAACCATGGTATCATATATACGGGTTAGTTGAATCCTGACACAAATAAATAAAAGAGACAAGTTTGGATCAAGTGATTCTGACACACTAACTCGCGAACCGGTGACACTAACCCAAACACGACATGAATGTCACCCCTACACAATCCCACCTTTTGACCTAAGAAGAGGAAAAAGGCAACCTTGAGTTTTAGCGACAATATTGCCGTCACCGAAAGTAATACCTAAATCTTTTTAATGTTTTTCTAACAAAAAAATGCGTTTTACGCGGTAGAAATCCTACCATTTTATTTTCACATACTTTCAGTGATAACATAGTCTTTCCCATAGGTTATTTAATTTTTTTTATTTAATAATTTTAATTGCAGTAAAAAAACCGTCATTTTGTATAACACCCATATTTCTTAAATGTATCATATCCTTTTATAATAATAAAACATTGTTTTACCCTTTTAATAGATAAAAAAAGAATAAACTAAAGTTTTGAAAATTCTAAGTACACGTATATATAACAATTTCTTCATGAAGTAGATTAATACATAATTATTATGTTTATATTAATGTTTATCATGTAAATAATTATACTTTAAATACAAATAAAATAATAAACAATGGCTAGTTAAAATGAAATGACCAATGGATAAACTCTTTATCCAAATAACAATCATTAGATTTTGATGACTATGTTTGCAAGTCTTAAGGTGGAATTGACACATCAACTAGGCTAGTGGAAGACTAATGACAAGGATCCAAGAATTTTTACTATAAATAGGAGTAGTAGCAAGTGTAAAAAAAAATACACACAAGTAATTAACAATAGTAAGAGTACGCAAAAAGATTTTAACGAAGGTCTGCCTAAAATTCTAAGGTGAATTTTGTGATGCCTTTAAAAAACTGAGATATATTATGCTTATATGTTTAAATGCCCCATGCATCATGTTTATCATATTTAATACTTTCCTGCCTTATGTCATGCATATTGTTTTTGTGTGTGTGTGTGTGTGTGTATATATATATATATTTGAGCTGTTGGGTAAATAATAAAAAGAGCGAAAACGTAATGGTTGTTCGCAGATGTAAAAAATGAAAAGTGGGAACGTAATGGTTGTTCGCTAATAAATATAATTTGGTACGATTAGTGCACGGGAGGCATCTCGTTGTTACTAAGTCGTTACCGGCAGATACATGCTAGCCTCTCTAGTACATTGTATAGAAGTCATGGCACGCATAGCACATATGCTTGTAATGTCGGAAAATGGCTTCGAAATGAGATAATAAATTTACCCAAAACTCTGAGAGCTCAACATATTTTCTATATTTTATATTTTATATCTATCACGAATGCATGTGATATTTTTCTACATAAAACACACGAGATCACTAAGCCATTAGGCTTATGCATTTACATATATATCTCAGGATATAACCTTTAGAGAAAAACATGGATTTCGGGCATTAAAATAATGAGACCAGATGACACTTGGAGACGTTTTTAGTTATTCTAGTTGGAACTCTTGTCTTTTATTTTATTTTAGCTTCCGCTGTAATCGAAAACTCTGTTGTATATAAATAAAACTCTAAGAGTTATTTAAATAAAGTCTCGGGTGCCAGAGAGTAGCTAACTATATAATGATGGATTCTCGATAAATTATCTGTGAATATTGATTCATAGGAAATTCTTTGGAAATTACAAAATCAATTTCCGATGGATTTCCTACGAAATTCAGAGGGTGGTGTAGTTAACTATATATTTTCGATTGATTTCCGATAAATTATGATTTATATGAAATTCGTTAGAAAATATAACATATTTTCAATGGATTTATGACGAAAATCGTTTGAATTTTATTTTTTATTTTCAAGGTTATATATCCATTAGAGATTCTTTAAAAAATTTTTGATTGCTTTCCACAAAGTTTCTAAGGAGGTAATTAAACAAATATTAAAGCTGATTTATTATCATAGTTATTAAATAATTTTAAAGATAAACATACAACACATGCCGACATATCCATGTTCGCCATATGAGTTTACTAATTTCTATCTTTTATGATAATAATTTATGAAATTTGATTAATGGACACAAATGAGCTTCTTATTTAATCAAATATGACCGTAAACGATGAGTGTGATTTAAATGACCATATTTGACTTCTATTATCTCAACTCAACAAATTATGGTTGTGAATGTCTGATTTTAATTGACTATAATTGACTACTTTCAACATTGTCTAACTATGACTTGTCAATTTCAATTGAGTAATATTGTGATGAACAAGTGTAAATGTGATTGACGAGAGTTGATCAAGGGGATCATTATAATTGACATCCTTCAACCAATTTCAGTTAAGGTTGTGATCGATCTTGAGTTACCACATTGGACTATGATTGACTTATATTAACAACTCTAATTGCAAAGGACCAAATCTTAATGCACTACTACATAAACGGGTAATAGAGACCACCTTCATTAAAAAGGGTCTATACATTAGGACCGGTTACTATTGATTTTCGTACCCTACAGCAGAGACTGATTTTTGAGTTAGAAATCACTAAGAAGTATATATTCGCAAGGAAGTTAATTATTTGGTGCATGTACTTTGTAAGGAAGGGGTAAAGACTGATCCTACGAAGGTGGAAGATATGCTTGACCTTCCACCACCAAGAAATATTAAGGAAGTATGGGGATTCTTAGGTTTAATTACTGTAGATTGGTGAAGAACTATGGTAAGCTGGCTAGACCTCTCACAAATTTGTTGAAAAAAGGTGCCTACAATTGGAGTCCATAGATTTAATGTAACACCTAGTTTTTTTTCACAAAAAATATAATATTTTTAAAGTTGTAAAACCAAAACCTGTTTAATGTATAACGGAAGCATTTTCAAATTAAAGAATATTAGGATTCAACACCACATTATTTTTAAAAACCAGAAGCGTTACGGGCTACAACCGGCAATAACAAAAGTTGCTTTATTAAAGGAGTTTTACAAAACATTAGACTTGTCCACCGGTAGCTTTGTTCGGCACCAAAAACAAAAACACCTGCAAGAAGAGTCAAAACTATGAAATGAGCTAAAAAGCCTAGTGAGAAACTCACACAAGAACTTGATAAATATCACCAACAAGATCATGAGCACAAGTCATCTTTTAGCTTATCCTCAATTTTACATTTTACCGCATCTGCTACACTTAACCTTCAAAATATGGAAATTACAATTCATAACAAGAAAAATATCTTCACAAATAAAACGTCACTCAAGCCAAATAGTTGCCACCTAGGCCAAAGAGTTACCACCTAGTGTATAAAGTTGCCACCCGGGCTAACCAAATTTAGTTATTAAATATGCCACCCAGGCCAATTATTCACATAAACATTTAGTTATATTCGTATTTATTAATCAAAATTTTAAAACATATCACACAAGTCCTCAAGAAGGCACACAGACTTTGGTAATCATAACCCAGGTGATAACATCTTTATGAACAATTTGATCTCATTACTATAAGCTAAAACTATCATTTATATGTTTTATGTTTACTTTTAATAATCGACTTTCCGAATATCTAGTACGTTCCATTCCCTTTAATCCTTCTAACTTTGTGTACATACACATACTTAACTCACAATTATTAATATACTTCATCGTTTTCAGAATCCGCATTATTTCACCCTTAAATGAATCATTTTTTTCCTTTTTAAGTTTGAATAATAAGGTTATTTATAGTTATTCTTCATCTTGACGATATTAGTCAAATAGCCCACTCACCCATTCATTGAAATAATACTTAACACATATATTTTTTTTATATGTATATCTTTATACATATATTCACATCCCGTTATTCCCCATAATAAATATAATTTTACTCCCCATAACTATCTACTAATTATATAGTTTTCACCATTTATCTATTTACTTATAGATAAATATACTCATATTTGGTCTCCTAATTGTTTCACAAAATAATCATTAGTGGTTACACAATAATCCCGTAATCAGTATAAGATATTGTAATTCATGTTATTGGACAACCTATCACATAATCCAATTGATTAATATCTACAAGTAATGGTTTGAGTTACTCCTCGTAATCTCGCAATTTGCGGATCTGTCAACAATTCGTATCCGAACTCAAAGGGCACCTAAAACATCCAACAAGATACTAATTAACACCTACAATACTAGATATCCTTGAACAAGTTGAATCGTGAAACAAAAAGCTCGCAACCTAAATCAGCACACCTTATCGTAAGCCCCCGCCTTACGGCCGTAAACAGCTCCTTACAGACATAATGACGAGCAACAAGTAATTAAAGATATCATATTTACTCAACAATATTAACATGCAACGAAATATAACTATTCTATCACCATAGTGATCACTTAAATAACCATCAAACATTACATGCATGCTTAATTAAAGTTTTAATCTAACATTCTCTCACTAGAAACCAATGAATATAAAGAACAATTATTTAAAAGAGATACTAACCGTTTAATTTGGTCATTTAACACTTGATTTTGAAGAAATAAGACTTGATTTCACTTGCTAAAGCCTTCCCAATTACATGCAAAGCTTGAACCTTCCATTAAGTCTTTAAATCTCAACTTTCTCTCACTAGACTTTCTCTCTCACCAAGAACACGTACTAAGTGTGTGTTCCATATTTAAATTCGATGAATAAAATGTTGCTAAATGATGAACTCCTTTGACGATCAAGTTGATTGAGGTTAATCCCCCTTAATCCTTGTTTGAGCTCGACTCTAAAGTTTGAGCTCGACTCGGTTCCAAAGCTCGAGGCTCGAAACAGTGCCAAGCTCGACTCCATTTCTAGCACACACTAAAGTTGAGCCGACACAGTGCCAATCTTGAGCTCGACTCGGTTCCAAAACTCGAGGCTCGAAACTTGACTCGAGCTCGGTTGAGCTTTAATTTTCAAGTTCGAGCTCGACTTGAGTAAGTAATCTACACTCTCAAGCTCGACTCGGCTCAATTCGACTAAAATTTAATTTAATAGAATTTGCAGCAACAAATGTTAAAATACATTCCGGAATTCAAATTTCACATTTTCGAACAACAATTAACAGCTAGCTAGCTACAAAAGGTATAAAAGTAAATGGTGTATATGTAAAAGGGTAAAATGGTGCGAGCTGAGTATTTCAGAACTTGAACTCGGCTCGAAACCCTACTCGACTAGCTCGAGCTCGACTTGGTTCACCTCAAGTTGATTTTGGTTATTTTTCAAGTCGTTCTCGAGTAGCTCGCGAGCTGTCTCGACTCGTTTACACACCTACTTACATATATGAGAGACTTAAGTTGGGTATATAATACCTCTTACTTATGTAACGCCAAGTTTGCTTCATCGTTATATCACATAAAGAAGAGACAGTGTATTCAGGGGGAGTCGAAGAAACATAAATCGACTTTGATTTTGAGAGATTTAAGGGATCTTGACTTTGATTTCGAAATATTTACTATATATCAAGTCAAGGATATCCTAAAGATGGTTGTCAATGCCCAAAAAACAGAGAGGAAAGTACCATGAATACTATGAGGAGTAAAAAACACAATGAGGGTGCACCACCACATACTATGCACATGCTCTTCACCTCTAATCTCTCAAGTATCATGGTTCTTCGGAGGTCAATCCGTCACTTGGTCAATGGAATATGTTTGATCCGATCAACGGAGATACTGTGAATTACCGGGCAATCATCATAAACAAGATGCAAAATAACACCAAACTTGCTAGATCTATGCCGATCACTCGATGAAGAATAACTACTCTTGGCATATTCAACAAGTCAATTTGGTGTATCTTGATGTGCTTCTTTCAATACACAGAAAGAAGCTTTATTAAAATTAACGAGGGCTGCTGCTAATCCAGATTTACTAGCCCAGCTAATTGAGACAATCATATTCCCATAAAGCTTCAGAAGATCAAAGTCAGAAAAAGAATTTTGCATGATTCAAAAGAAAAGATTGTTAGATTCATCAAAGCTAAAGAGACGTAACAACTTTTATTTCTATACAAACCGGGGGGGGGGGGGGTTTTTAGAATTTAAAATTGTATTGAAATATAAGTTTACATTGTAAGTGAAGTTTGCATTAAAAGCAAACATTAGGGGCTTATCATGTAAATACTCTATGAGTATAAACAGGGATATGACAAACAATAATTGTAATCAGTTGAGCCATTATTTAATAAGATCTAAGGTGTTTGTGTGTGTTTCTCTCTCTACTCTTTCTAGATCTATCATCACAACCGGTCGAATGTTGTGTGGCTTGAATCACGAACCACTAACTATTACCATCTCATATTACGTGTAAATCATACACCAAGCAAGTCACATAGTCATGTAAACATCATGTATATATTTATTTCCACCTATTGTGTAATTTAAATAAATTATCGGTAGGTGTTTATAAAAATATTTTTTATGTGAGCACTCGGTTAAAAAAACCTGATGAACTCACCTAAAGTCTAAGTATAGCAACCAAACGATCCACTCATAGTCTACCAAACCACCTATAAGTGTAAACGAAAACCGTATAACTAAATCGAGCCACAAAACTAAACATAACATCAATAACCATAGACGCGTCACGTCCCTTGCTCCGACGTGTTGCGTGGGGTCCTGCAAGGCAAAGTATGCCATGCCATTCAGACTACGCCAACCTTCTAGTTGCCCTCGCCATCTCAACCTCGCTGACCACCTTACTCCTCTCAGCATCCATAATCCTTCATTGAAATCGCAAATCAAAGCTTAACCACTTTGAAACCTTGAATCACAGCAGCGTCACAATCGAAAATCAGTTTCATTAATGAAACCATAATTCACTTTCTTAATCCAAATCGTAATTCAGTTCCCTAATCACAGGATCGCAAATCGTCTAGTCTATCATGAGGGAATTGAAGTTCTAGTCCTAACACAAAATCGCAAATTCAAATCCTTAAACACAGACCGCAAATCATCTCCCCAGAGCTTCAAATCGCAATTTACACTTCAACTAAACAATGAAATCGTTAAATCCATAAATAACCAATTGTATATCAGCTTCCTCCTTAAAGAATAGCAATTCGATGTCTCTCTTCAAATCAGAAATCGCAAATCGGTCCTCAACCCCATGAATCACAAATTAATTCCTAATGAGATAATTGCAAATCTCACATCTCTTTGCCGTTAGTTTCAGACGACGTACAGACCACAATTAGGATTAATTACTCTTTGATTTCTAAACAATTTCAATCACTCCAAGTTTATTGTTTCTTTAATGACATCATCGACTAACTATCTAACACCAATATCCAGATTAATCATTGAAATCAAATCAATTTTGCATTCAAACTCAAAAATATCGAACCCTTCAAGGACTCACTGTTCGTTTGATTCACATCCATTAAAATCATAATTACATCTTAGATTCCTACTACTAATCCACGAGAATACACAGTTAAGGATCAACAGTACTTACGTGATAGATTCACTTCACGAACCACTTGATTTCTCGATCCCTTCCTTGTCTCCGTTCTGCCGAACGTATGAACACCCAGACCCACGATTTCTTTAACTGCCGTACACACACTAATCAGGGTTTAACCCTAATATAACATTAGTCTCTCCCTTAATTACAAACTAATTCTTTATGTTTTCCTTTCTAACTCTTTAGTCCTTAAGCTTTTCCTTTGTTAAAACTCTTATAATATAACTATCACTAAACCCCAAACAAACATAAACAAATCATCTTTATTATTACCTTAATAAACTAACGCGTAAATGAGTTATATCCATCTCATTAAATATTTGTGAGTGTGTTTAATAAGTTATTTATTCAAACCATAATTGATTATCTTTAATTAAATTCTTTCATTAATTATA
>JAUEJL010137878.1:0-10932 GCA_032274825.1 Drosophyllum lusitanicum | reverse complement strand
GATATTCATATCTCCCGATGTATGTCAAGATTGTCGTCAAGACAAGTGTAATCAAGATTGTTTAATCAAAGAAGGTATCTTTTCATAAATATATGCTTTGCTTGCCTTACTAATTTCAATTTTTAAAGATCCTGCAAACAATATATATATATTTGTGTATGTATGTATGTATGTATGTATGTATGTATGTATGTGTGTGTGTGTTTGTATATATATATATATATATATATCGGGTAATAGGGGCCAGGTATCGGGTACTCGGGGTAGGGATCATCAAACCCATCCCCGTCTAAAATAATCGGGTTTTCCACATCCCCGTTTATCGTCTCCGTCCCCGCCCCATTTATATCAGTTTTCGATTTTCTCAATCGATTTCGGGTTTTCTTTTTCATCCTTGTTGGTGGAGGATAAATGCCCTGCCTGCCTTTTTTTTCTTTTTTTTTTTACAATCTTGTTTTTAATTAAAAATTGTAGACTAGCTTTTAAATAATATAAAAAAGTACGAGAACCATTTTACCAAACACATGAACCATTTTACTCTTCTAAATAATCCCTTACAACTTTATTTTTGCACCAATGTATAGCAATTTAAATAATATAAAAAAGTACGGATGGCAAAAAGAAAAAAAGGATCACAACCGGAAAACACAAACCCGAAACTTTAAGACTAGCTTTAGACTGGCTAAATGGCTATGAAAACAGGTACGAGAACACGGGACCATTAAGAAGACAATTACAAGAATTTTACATCACAAGCATTATATTAACTATCAGCATTTCAAGATCTGATCAAACACCATAAAAGATTATACAGAAGCACTAGCTAATTAAGCAACATACACATTCTCCTGTTAAAATCTTCTCTAAAACATGCATACGCGGGTTCTTTTTCCCCTAATTATACATGTCATTCACATACTCATGTATATGATTCCTCATACAACAAAATGTGCAAGAGTTCACGCGCCACCCAAACTCTGAGCGGTGGGTGAATGCTCGTCACTCCAGGATTCTTTATCAGCATCCTTGGAAGTTAGCATGTTGACCTGAAGAATTGTAGGGATGGAAAGTCAAAATTCCTATATTTCCCTACTCCCAAAATTATTGTTCACTATATTAATTTAGTTTTTCCCAAAATAATTATACACTTCTACAAGAATTTGTCATTAATTGCAACTTCTCGTATTTTTCCTTTAATTAATTACCCATGTATCAGATGTAAGATTGGAAGTGACATTTTTACTAATTAAACCTAGCGTTAATTACATAATTTTGTTGATGTGTGTTTTTTGTTAGTGTACAATAATTTTGGGACGGAGAGACTCTACAACAGAAAATACATGAAGTTTGGGTGAAAGTCAACCTTGACAATTTCTGGGCTTGAGTTCGGAGATAAGTAGGCTGCTAATACACTCAAGTTGAAATCCTGAAAACAAGATATTTGTAAGAAGTAGAACCTCAGTAGTCATGACCAAGAAATATTAACTTTCAATTTCAAGAAAATCATTTCTTTTAGGATAGTGTATAGTTTTGAACAATTTTCATTAAAAATCAAACTAACAATCTGATTGAAACACGTGGCAAAATATTAAAGGTAAAAAAGAGAAGATGTTTGAAGCTTGAACCACGTGTCAAATCCAGAATGGCTTAGGCTTGTTTTTAGCAGATCTATTACACATATATCATTACTCTTATCAAAATTACTTTAGAGCCACCAAAACAAGAAGTCAGTCCCACTTACACCAACACCGGGAAAAAGAACATGTTGGAAATTTGTAAAATGCCAAAACACCCCTAAATTTAAAGCCTTTGTTGATAGGATTGGTAAAAACAAAACAATATTGACGACTTCAATAAAAAGAATCAACTACAAATTGATTTTAAAGACATATGATTAGACTCACAGGCTTTTTTTGTCATTTTTATAACTCTAGATGTGACAAAACGATTAAAATTAGCGGTATTTTGTCATCTCAGAAATTTCCAGCATCCGAGGCTCCATAATACCCCTGCAAACCACCATCCCTCCACGAATCTAGATTTTTTTATGGGGCCAGGTGGCCTCAAGGAGTTGAAGCTGCCATGGGTTGAGACCTCCTTCGGAGAATCCCACGCTTTCACAATTATTTTTCTTTAGTGCCACAAAACTGAACTTACTAGGGATAAAATTCCAGCGAAAAGTTACAAAATGACAAAAATGCCCTAACTACAATTCAAACGCCGTAATTAACGTATGTGTTTTTCACTTCATCTATATGTAAAACCGACACGGTAAAAACTAAAGCAAGAGACCCTGGTACTTATTATCTATTATCTTTAAAAATAATCTCTTTGAACTTTTGAGGGTGTTTTGGTCATCCCAAAAGTTTTTGGCCAGGATTGGCATAAGCAAAACCAAACTGGTACTTGAGGGGAATGTAATGTTGTTTGTTATGATATATGGGTGGCCTATGTGGCTATGTATACCTTATCACAAGTTCCCAGCTTATTAATCACCCAAATAAAAGAAAGAAAAACTCACTCTAAATGGATCCCCTCTCAAAGACTGCACAAACATTGAGGAGCCAGAACTTTTTCCCTGCATACCCGCAACCAATAAAACATTAAAAAAAAGTGATAACAAACTACCAAAATATGTCTGATATCATGAATTTGATAACATGAAAGATTAAATTATGCCAATAGCCATGTCATCATTTTACCTCTAATGAAATGTCTCTCAGCCGCCTTCCAGTTTGAGCACAGCAAATTCTTACTACATGTTCATCACAACTTCCACTGAGAATATAATCTCTCCCATTCATGTAATAAGAACGCGTATAATTCTGAGAGCTCCCAGTTGGAGCTATACCAAAATCCAGGTGAAGCCTTCCATCAACAGCCAGCAGTTGTTTAACCTAAAAAAATTACTGATCTTTATAATCTTTGTATAATTAGAAGAAAAAGGAAAGGCAGATTTATAGGTCGTTTGATTTTGACTTAATAGACTTAACAAGAAAATGACTTAATATGGTAAGTCATAATCCGACTATTTGATTTTTACTTAATCTAGCTTAAAGAAGAAGTCATGGGGTGATGCTTACCCCATTCCTAAGGGCCTTTTTGTTTTTCTTTCTTATTAAGTGTTGTCTGGATAAAGTGTATGTCTGAATAAATGACTCTGAATAAAAAAGAATAAAATCATTGACTTAGGGTCTATTTGTTTTTTATTTCTTATTAAGTGTTGTATGGATAAAAGGTCTGTGTAGATAAATGACGTCTGTGTGAAATTATTAGTATTGTTGTTCTTTGACTTAGGGTCTGTTTATGTGCTGAATGAACTATCTAAATAAAAAAAGAATAAAATAATGAACTTAATATGGAAAGTATCACCCTTCTGTTAAGTTATCCTTTCTGGATTAAGTAAAAAAACAAACAATATGGTTATAACTTACCGGTTTAAGTCTCTTATCCATTAAGTTAATTACTTAATTAAGGGGCTGTTTGTTAAAACAGAATGATTAAGCACCGAATGATTCTGTGGTCTAAATAATTCAAAGACTCTGAATGTAACATGTTGTCTGATAAAGGTTCTGAATGAACAATCTGAATGATGCAAATTATCATTTTAACCTTAATAGTGATATATTATATTATAAGATATGATTGTTTAACAAGACAACGTGCGAATGAAAGAGTATTAGGGTAAAATGTTTGGTGCTTAATGATTCAGAATGCACTTTAAGGTAGAATGATTCAGCAGCATTATGCTGAATCATTTAGCACAGTCTTCATTTAGAGGCAGCAATCAAACATGCTGAATGCTGAATCATTCAGCATTCAGCGCTGAATGGTTCCATTAAGCAGCAAACAAACAGCCCCTAAGTCAAAATCAAACACCACCTTATTGTGGAAAGTATCACCCCCATAACTGATTTTGTTAAGTCATATATTCTAAGATTAAGTAAAAAAACAAACAATGTGATTGTAACTTACCGGTTTAAGTCTCTTCCCCGTTAAGTTGATTAACTCAAGATCAAACACAGCCTAAGTCATGGACTTAACCTTTTTTTTAGTTCATTAAACATCACTTTAGTTTCAACTATTTTTAAGGCCCTCCATTAATTAAATTGTTGACTTCTAAACTAAAAACTACTTTTTCAAACGGATACAATTTATTAATAAATTTAGATCTCAACTTCTATTGAATTGTAACAATCCTTTATTTTTATTTTTTATATTTATATACTTTACTAGTTATATGTCAAACATTTGAACAACCTGTACTTACTATTATCAAACTTGTTCATGCTATTTAAACTTTCTTAAGAAAAAGCACAAGTTGGCTAAAAAAATTCATTCAAAACTTTAATCCAAAAGATATCACCAAATCATATTTTATTTAGCATTTACATCTAAAAAATAGTATTTTCATTCACACTAATCATACAGCACATAAAACATACAAAAAGAAGCACACTTTATTTAAGCAACACTTGGTTAAAAACAAACAAATTTACCTCATTGTCAACAGCCGATGCAAGAAGATAATGATCATCCGGAGAAAAACAAACCATCACATTTCCTCGACCACTAGAAGCAGTGTAACACGGGTGAACCGGCTTTTGTCTTAAATCCCACATTTTGACATCATGGTCGAATGATGATGTGGCAAACATAGATGGTGAATGATTTGCAAATTTAACAACATTAATGTGCTCCTGATGCATGTCAGTGAACACCTGCAGGCGTTTACCAGTGTTGATGTCGTATAGAGCCACATGTTTTGAATACCCACTGGCAAGAAACAGTTCATCCAACGAGTTGACATGAACAGAAGTCAATTGGTCAAACTCATCAAAGGAAACAGAAGCACCACTTGGGTAGACACCGCCATCCGTTGAAGGAATATGTTGAATATCATACAGTTTCAGCAAACCATTGTCTGAACCCGAAATTAGCTGGAATATACAAACCAAAAACAAGGAAAGAAGGATAATTCTTAAATTCCACCTCGCGTATAGCAAAAAAAGTAAGAAAAGGATAAAAACAGGGATGTACATTCAATGCAAAAAACAGAAAAAATATAAACCCTTCAAGGACATGTAGAGGTGGCAACATAGGCGGGTAGGGCAGGTTGAAAAACAGATAAAAGCGAGCCAGGTGGCAAACCCTTTTATCTATTTCCTTCATAATTTGTTATAAATAACCAGCGTGTTGATAATTATTAGAAAATCGATATTTTTACAATAATGATCTAAATCACTGAGTAAACAATTTAGGATGAAGATTAAGTGACTTTCAGTCTTTCACCAGTTCACCCCATAAGATCAATCCCCTTTTAGCTAGTTTATCTGATTTAACTCGTTTGAGATAACAATCGCCCAAATTGACCCCTTCACAGATAAATAGACCAAAAATGTCTGCTTTGGAGATTTACATCAATTAATAGCTGAATCTAACTTAGCACAAACACCATGATCATATTTTGCATCATTTTTTATTAAAACCATGGAGCCTGAAAACCAAATCTATTCAAATGAAAAAGAATAGATGAAGATCAAGCCACGTACTTTAGTTAAGGTAAAAATATGGAAGCATAGAATGTCAGGGATGTATACCTTAGAGGGATGCATTTTAAGCCAACATAGTCCTAGAACACTGTTCATAGCTCCATGTGATGGGATGTACCGTACAATCTTCTCACTCTCGTGGTTTACAACCACAACTTCACCATCTAAAGTCCCAATAACCATAAGATTTGAATTACAAGGATGGTACTCAAATTGTCTAGGACGAAATTTTCTACCATCATTTCTTGATAAACTACTGCTGTTGGTTGTTATAGAAAGTGGATGCAAAGAAGGAAATACTGCACACCCAACTTTTGCAGCTCCAAGTGATTTGGAATAAGAATGTTTTTCTTTAATCTCACGGTTATAAAGGATACTAGCAACGTTTTCTTTTGCGGTTCTTTTATATGGTAGATACTCAAAGTTATCTGAATAGATAATAGCAGCTCGATCTTTGTCAACCTTTCTGATTGGTTGGTTATCCAGGATTTTCAAATTGGGAAACGAAGCTATCATGTACTCCCTATAATATTTCTCATAGCATATTGGTGAAGGATGATAAGAACGATGCTTTTTCCGTGAAATAGGTCTCAATACGGATGAACTTGACCATGATTCTTCTGCATCTTCTGATCCCCAAGGGAAAATCTGATAACATACGTTTTACATCCCAAAATATTCCGATCATAATAATAATAAAATCAAGTTACGTAAATAAATAAGTGTAACCATCTTTCCTCAAATTACTATTCTGGATAATATAGTACTTTTCTCACTCCTAGAAAGTTTCAAACTGTCAAAAAAGTTACTACTTTGGGCAAAGAGCTATATACTTTTCCATTTTGTGTAACCAAGTATCAACTTTTTCTATTTTAGGTAGGTGGGTGTTGCCGAAAATGGCCATTTCCATATCCATCAATTACCTATGTCAAGTTTGCGAGATGCAAAACATAGAATAAATATGAAGATTTGAACCTTTATAGAAGTGGAACAGATTTGAAGAAAGTTGGCTGTTTTTTTATTCAATTAGCCTGATAAAAAATAGAGAAACATGATTCAGTTCTTAGAACAAAATAATACTTACCTCGTTAGGAAGATCAAGTAACCCATTCCAAACACTAGATCCGTAAGTAAAATCTTCCAACAAATTGATGCCTGGATGAGTATTTGAAAAGTCAACTTCGCTATCTGTTGAATCATCGGACTCACTCAGTGTTTCATGAACAGGATTGTAATTACCAATTGGAAACACATTCAGAAGTTCCTCTTCCACATTAGAAAAGTGATCTACGTGTTCTGCAGTTTCATTCATCGGATTATAACTAGTGCTCTCATCTGTTTTTGACCCAAAAGATCGAGGACAGCCCTTGGTGTCATCACAGCATAAGCAGCTCTGGAAACGAAGCTCAACTAAAGATGGGAGTTTTGCAAGTGATGCACTCGTAGTCCATAGATTGGATATTTTTGTCTCACATAAAGATAGACATTTTAAATTTGGCATACATGCAAAGCAATCTTTACCAAAACTGGTTAGTGATGCACTGAAATCAAGATTGAGTGTGTGCATCTGCATGAATTTCCCAACCATATTCACCTTCCGGAAATGGGAAAACTTCAAATTTAGAACTTGGCATGCCAAGCCATCCAATGAGAGCCCCCTAGCAAAATAAATCATAAGTGAGCGGTGAATTTAAGTATTGATGCTAATAATAAAAATTATTATTATATTTATTATCATCTTACCTCCCCCATACCCCATTATAGCAGGATTGGGTAGTGTTGTTGTTGTATTATATTTATTAATTATTATCGTAATAATAATAATATAAACAAAAGAATATTGAAATGTGTAAGACATACAATAAGAAATCCTTGCCAAATCTTCTGTCCTGGAGATCCACAACCCGGAGTTTTTGGTTTACAGCATGCAATAGCAATAAAACAGAATCACCGTCTAAAGAGCATGATGACTTCTGAAGTATGTCAACTGAATCTATCTCTGAAATGTCCATTTGTACAAACACGCTGTAAAGCGGATGGAAGTCAATGCCTTTTAAGTCATCCAAGAAGATCGCAAAGCTAGACCCTTCATTATTTGATTTCTTAACCTCAGCCTGCATCATTAAAACACCAATTGACATCGAAAGTTTTCACTATACAACCATTTACACTAGATGCATTTTGTAAACTTAGAAGTAATACTGCAGATAGAGGTAGTACTTCACCACCACTTTTTACAGCGTAACATGTTCATTAACGATACAAACAGATTTAGCATAAATTAAGACATGAAACAAACCTTTAAAAAAGCTGACAAAACTGCTTTATTAGGTACGGTACTCCAATCGCTGCAAGAATCAATATACCTACAGACAAAGCAAACCACATAAGAAACCTAGCCAACATGTAGTGAAACCCATTGACACTTTCCAATTTCCATTATATCTTAAATATGCATCCAAACTAAAATTAGTACAATAACAACATTAACCAGTCCCGCAAGAGTAGGGTGTTGGAAAGATAAGATGTAGACAGTCATATCTCTACCCGTGGGTAGAGAGACTGCTTTTCAAAAAACTTCCGGCTTAAAAAAAAGTGAAGGCACTAGACACATCCTTGTCAGAAAATAAAAAATTCATGATAATTAAAGTATTGAGTTAGAGACTAGATTTAAAATGCATTTAAGGTATTATTATTAATTTACTTTATATTATATATATGTGTGTGTGTGATCTGAATATCTGATTTATTTGAATTAAACTAGGATGGTAAACTAAAGGAAATACAAAAAGGTATCTAGCTACAAATATATACAAACCCTCTCCTAACCCCCAACCGAAGCTATAAACCCAAACCACCATTTATACTATCCCTCTCCTAATCCTAGCTCTCCAAGTTTTCCTATAAGGGATCATGCCCTTGAAGAGTCGTAACTCCATGTCGAGCCTACCTATCCTCCTACCGCCTAATTGGGAGTCCTCTTCCGCTTTCCTAACTGTCATTGTCTGAACTCTCCTTTAATGTGACCAAACAAATGCAGTCTTCCTTTTCTCAACTTTGTAGCAATAGACCAAACTTCTAACTCACTACTCCTATCAGAATCTTGTCAAGCAAGGTTTTACCACATTTCCACCATAATATCCTCAATTATGCCACATCCATCCCTATCTCTTGTGCCTTCTTCACTGGTTAACACTCTGCCCCATAAAGCATAATTGATCTAACTACCACTATGTAGAATTTTCCCTTCAACTTCAACGGAACTTAATCGCACAGTACTCCCCTTGACACTCTCCATTTCACCCATCTTGCTTTTAAATGGTGAGTCACATTCTCATCTATTCACCCCGTCGTATGCAAAACAGCCCAAATACTTAAAAGTCTCCTTGTGAAAAACCTGAACCCCAATGCAAATTTCCTCGCCATCGTAGCTTCTTTCTTTGTCAGACTAACACCGAAGGTATTTTGTCTTACCCGGGCTGATTCATAGTCCTTTGGCCTCTAAGGCTACCCTCCACTATTCTAGTCTGGTATTCGGCTCTCATTGCATCTCTAAAACTAACACGGTGTCATTTGCAAAAACATGATCCATCGTATGCTCACTAGATCTCACGTGAAAGCTCATCAAAAATCACTGCAAAAAGGTAAGGACTAAGGACTAAACACATATGCAACCCTCTTTCTATTGTGAAGTACTCCATGTCACCAATTGGGATCTGAACACAGGTCATTGCACCTTCATAGATATCTCTTATAGCCTGCATATATCTTTCAGGTATCTCTCTATCATACAACATCTTCCAACTAATCTCCCTAGGTACATTATCGTACGTCTTTTTGGGTCTAAAAAAGTCAAGTGTAAGTCTCTTTGCCTTTCCCTAAATTTCTCAATAAGGTTTCTAATAGGGTGAATTGTTTCTATCATCAACCTTCCTAGCATGGAACCAAATATGTATTCTGTCACAATCGTTTCACGACACAGCCTTGTCTCGATCACTCTCTCCGACAACTTCATAGAATGCCTAAGTACTTTTATACCCTAGTAATTGTTACTGTTTGAGCGACACCCTTGTTCTTATAAATTGGTAAAAGTACACTGAGTTTCCGTTATTAAGACGGGCCTTACTTCCTCCTCATAAATCCTTGATGTGTAGCAAGTGTTGAGGAAACGAAGGTTGGCACTAAAGTCCTCTACATTGTCACTCAAATCCGACCTCCCATCATTAAATAAATATTCCCATGTGTAGCAAAATCTAACAACCAGAAGCTACGATTCAGCGAATGAAAATCGCGTTTATGGTAATATGCAACACTATTGATAAAAAAAGGTATCGTAAATCAACAAAGATTTAATTTAAGCACCATAAATTTCATGAATACATCTTCTGATCAGGGCCTCTGACCCCATTAGCTGATAAACCCCAAAGCCATTAGGGTTTCCTACCTCTATTCATGTTAAACACCTATCAATGGTGGAAGAACCCAATACTAAACCATATCTGTTTCTGATGATTAAATATGAAAAAGATCATATCAGTTGGTACAAAGTAACGAATACACCAATTCTTTTGTAATGAATATAAAATCACTAATAAATTGGATTACTCGATCAATCAGAGTGAAGTCAGGCCTTTAATTTCATCATTTGGCCTTGAATTATCAAACACAGTTATGCTCATGAAGAAACTACAAGACAAACAATACTGAAATGCATTCTAATACCTGTCTTTTAGGGTTCGGATATCGATTGCCATAGAGATGTCTGTAATCAGGTCGCCGGACGGCGAAACGACTGCCGCGGCAAAAATTGGAAGGTGCGCCGTTTATTCGAAGCGATTGACAAGCAACCGTAGAAATTAAAGCTTCGATTGTTATTGGAAGTAATTAATTGGTGCACTTTGATCATCACGTCTCTAAATTTACGCCATAAAATAATGACTAATGAATCACACTTTCAAAATCTACATTCTAATTTCTACATCTCCGGAGAATTATTGGTTTTGTATTTTATCTAAATTTAACCTAAATTTTGAGGTGATGATATTCGAACAATAAAAACTATCCCTTTTAATTTTGTAAATAAAAATAATAGATAGTAGTTTGTCGGCGTATAAAAGTTTTAATTGTTATGTATATTAAACTTTTGTCTATCTCAACGAGTTCACTTAGGGATGGCAAAACAACCTAAACCCGACGGAGAAAACCGAACCCGATTAGTTTCGGGGTCGGTCGGGGATTATAATTTCGGGTTAGGGCCGGGTTCTGGGATTTTTTCGGGGATTTTTCGGGTTCGGAGCCGGGGCACACTATCCCCGCCCCGCCCCGATATATGTTTATATATATTTTTTTATATATTTATATACATATATATTTTATATAT
>JAUEJL010137867.1:0-10933 GCA_032274825.1 Drosophyllum lusitanicum | reverse complement strand
TTCCTTAATTATCATTATAAATAAATAAACTCCATAAAATATTATTTATTCTCCAATAAATAATATTACAATATTTCATAAAATTTCGGTCGTTACAGAAACACCCGTTGACGGTCGAAGCCCTAAATCGCCATCGAAGCCCCTCTGTCGAAAATCGAAGCCCTAGTTGAAGCCCACCATCTCGCCACCGTCAAAGCAAGGAAACACCCGTCGCCGGTCAAAGCCCTA
The DNA here is from genome assembly GCA_032274825.1 of Drosophyllum lusitanicum. Classification (NCBI taxonomy): domain Eukaryota; kingdom Viridiplantae; phylum Streptophyta; class Magnoliopsida; order Caryophyllales; family Drosophyllaceae; genus Drosophyllum; species Drosophyllum lusitanicum. Next base: position 10,705 of record JAUEJL010137867.1, on the reverse strand, counting down.
AGTCGCCGGTCGCCCTAAACCGTTGTCGCTCTAAATCGCCATCGCCCTCTGATTGCCGGTTGCCCTAAATCGATGATGATATGGTCGATGTTGAGCAATGAGTCGGGAGAAGTAGAAAGGAATTCAAATTCCATAGGTTAGTGAAATGATTATGAATTACTTCCAATGAGGGAATGTTTTCCATTCTCAAAATTTCAATTCCTTCCATGCTTTTAAACCAAACACATGAATTGATTGGAATTGGATTCCAATTCCCACCAATTCCTACCAAAATTCATTCCAACCAAACACCCCCTAAAGAACCACGACAACTGCATCACAAAAGACCAAAAGAGCTAACTCAAACAAACACGAAATATAACTACTTTAAGTATATACTTAACACCAACATATATATATATATATATATATATATATTGTGTGTGTGTGTTTTCAAGTATTATAAATAGAGGAATGCATTGTAATCATATTTATTGAGTTCATGTAATAGTTTTTGTTATTGTATACGTTAACCCTTGATTTTCATTTTTAATTTTAGAATTGATGAGGATGAGGATATTTCAAGTAAAGTTGGTAATTGCCGGGTTTGGGTTATTGGGTTCACTTTGTTTTTGTTCGTGTTAGTTTCTTATCGACTTATTTTTGACCAAATTTTTTTGATCAATTTATTTTCGTGTCAGGTTCCGGCATGTCACTTCTTTCTATATCGGGTTTGGGTTTGTTCAAATTTCTGGTGTTCGTTTCAAATTGATTTGAATTTTGATTTTTTTAATTCAACTTAAATGAATAAATATAATAAAAATATGATATAATATACTTATAATAAGTATCAATAAATAATGTCATTAAACAATCAAAATAAAATTAAAATAATACATGACTATATATTATTATGAAGTCAGTCCAAAATACTAAAGTACCACCGCCAAATATCATGTAGTTAGATGTCAAAGTACTAAAATCATATAGGGTGAAAGTAACAAATAGCAAAATGATGTAATATTGTTTATTTGTTATAACTTTTAATTTTTATTATTTTATTTTAAGTTTTTAACTTTTAAAAATATTGAATTTTTGTTTACAAGGTTTTATTGTTGTAAGATGTCATTCACTAATTTGAATTTACAATCATCTTTTTAAAATTTAAGTATTAGAAAAAAGGGTTTGGGCCACTAAATAACATTCTACTTTTAAAAATGTCAATATAGGTAATTTACTTCTTTATTATCCAAATACGTAATCTATTTTATAGTCACCTGTTAAAGTATGTAAGGACTTGAATTTTCTGATTACCCCCACCGTTCGATTACCCCCACCGTTCGATTACCCCCAGACCTTGGTGCTCTGATCAGATATCTTTCCTTGTAGTGATTATGAAGTCTGATCGGTCTTTTGTCCGCCGTCATTGCCGGATTTAAAGAAAACAACAACAAAGCATCTTTCTTTAAATCCCGCAATAACGGTCGATAGGAGGCAAATCAAACTCCACCATAACCTCTAGGAAGGATTTCCAATCATATCACCAAAGTCTGGCAGTGATCTAACGGTGCAAACTTCGGTTAGTGCCAAAACCCAAATTGAAAAATTCAAATCATTACTTATTTTAACAGTTTACCATAAAGTATGTTACTTATTTGGGTAATAAAAAAGTAAAGTACATACATTGACAATTTTAAAAAAGTAGAATGTTATTCTCCGGTCTAAACCCTAAAAAAAATTATAACATTACAGTTTTACCATTATGGGTTATACGGATCAGTTTCGGATCGACGCTAACCCGAATCAATTTTTTCTTTTTTGTGTCACTCTTGGTTTTGACGTATTTTGGGGAATTTTTTCCTTGTCCAATCGGATCGAGTATTGTGTGTAACCATTTATTGTGAGCGATAATTTTGAAGCCTACGATTTCAACGGGGAGTTGGCAACTTGACCACTTGTGCTTGATTAAGATTTGGTTGACTAGGAATCTTTGAGTAGGACAAATTGCTATTTTGGATGTACTCTCTTCCTAAACACCAAACTTTTTAAGATTTCCCTTTATCTATCCTCACATAGCACTTTTAGTACTTTGATAATTTCTTATAAACTATTTCTTTTTAATGTTTAGCTCATAAAAATATTTCCAATTTGTTACCTTTTGTTATTTTACGTATTAAACTTATAAACTTATCATTTAATGTATTAAACTCTCAAAACTTACCTATTAATGTATCATGTTACTTTCTAGCATATAACGAGTAGATATTTTTATTTCTCATTTAATTTTAATCTATATAAGCAATTAGTTTCCATAAAATTATTTTCTGTAATGATATTCATCTTCAATCTTCAATCATGAAGAGCATTCATCATCATTTTGAAGATTCAAAAGAACTAGAACATGCTAATCAAACAAAATCAAACCTTTGCAAACAAATTATTCAAACAACCAAACCATAATCAAGATTAAACCTTTGAAATATCAATGATTCAAACAACTAGAACCTGATCGCATACCATGATTTGGGTTCATCGGCATACCATGAACAATTGATTCTACCAAAACCCCACATCAAAAATCGAAACATAAATGAAAAATCAAAATCGAAAAGGAACCGAAAATAAGCGATAGATCTAGAAGAACAAAAAAACGCAAAAACAAACTGATGAACTTCAAAGTGCAAACAAAAGACAAATCGTTGGTGGGATTGGGACAAATTTGTTGTATCAGTAAAATTAAGAACAAAAAAACAAATTGATGAAGGTATCGACAAAAAAAAACTAGACTTAACTAAAGATGAAGGTGAATGAAACCATCGATTGTATCACATATGGAGATCGAAACCCCTATGAAACCAAATAGGAAACCTTGATGAAGATGAAGATAGAAACCTGTATATGTGCGATTTTGGTACCATTGAACCCAGATGAAATCCTTTAAACAGATGAAGATGAAGAAGACCTTCCTAAAATTGATGAACCCTAAATTTTGGTACCATCAGAAACCCAAACACAATCAATGATAAAATCACATACCTGTTTGAACCCTAAATTGAAACCTTCAAAATCGAGTAATCACCCTGGAAACAAATCGCATTTTTTGTCGATTAATAGATGTCAAATTTGATCTATGTATGTATCTCATTCAATTTGGGTATGTACCTCTTCAAAATCGAGTAATCTCACCAGATGTTCTAACAACTTTATTATTATTATTATTTATATATCGATAAATTAACGTTTTTATTTTTTTAAACCATGAAAAATACAAATCATATGTCATGTCACAAGCCAATCAGTGAATCCAGTGCCACGTCAGCTTGTAACCTACTATAACAGGTTCAATACACAAAATTGTAAGTTTGGAATGTCCAGTACATTAAATGGTAAGTTTGAAAGTTTAGTGTATACAATAGCAAAACGTGACAAGTTAGATACATTTTCAGGAACTAAACATTTTTTATTTCTTAAATAATAGAAGATTTTGAATCAATCTAGTTTCTAAACCTAGATCAACTAATGAAATTCCATTAACTATGGCATGTACACAAGACATAAGTTTTTTTTACAAGTTCTTACTAATGAATTATAGTCTTTTTATATTACGAAGAATGTTATATTATTATCATCTCATGATTTAATATGTTATTTATTGTATAATTCGTCATCGTATCCCATTATTAGACTTAGAGATGTTTGAAATTACGATTTGAAAATAGATTATATATTTTTAAAAATCAAAATCATATATAAGCCATAAAAGAATGTGCTACGAATGTAAGAGTAAATATAGTTTTGATTCTATGTACCAACATTGACATTTCCACTGCTTGTAATAGGGTCTAAAATGTAAACTTTATCTAAATATCAATTAAATTTTGTTGCCTTTAAAAAAAAGAAAAAGAGAACATGCTACAGAATAATAATGTTTGGATTTAATTACGTTGTTTTAATATCACAATAATCAACTAATCAGTTTTTAAGTGTTTAACAAAGTAGATTAATTGTTTTTTAAAGAGTAAAATCACAATAATTAGATAATTAGTTTGAAAAAGCAACTCAAAAGTAGCTTATCAGAACTGGTTTTGTAGCCTTCAGAACGTAAATTTAATAATTGATTTTTTAAAAACACAACTCCAAGCACTTTCAACTAATTATTTGCATTTTCAAATCACAATAATTAGATAATCAATGTTTAAACGCAATTTTAATGTTACATTGTCACCATAATTACTACTTTTTTTTACAGAAAAATATTACATTGTTACCTTTCCTTTTTTAAGCTATGCTTGTTTTTCGTTTGAAGTTCTCTTGAACTTTAATTACTAAATATCAAACCTGGTAAAGATTATGTATTTGAAATCTAAGTACCAAAGGGTCTTTCTCCTAAGTATGAATTTGTGATTAAAATGTCAAATCTTGTTATAAACATAGGTGTAGTTTATATGTGTGTGTTTTGCTATTAAAAAAGATCAAGTGGTCCATGAAAATTGCTAGATTTGATAACATACAAAGTATGTTATGTAGTATATTAGTGTTAGAGTAGTCACCAAGAAGAATATGGCTTTAAGTCCAGACAAAAAATAAGAATGTGTGAGTTTTTATCTTTAAAAAGTGTAATACAAGCTCTTCTCCATTAAGATCAATAATCCCATTAATAAAAAAAATAATACCTCAAATGAACAAAAAACACATTATAAAAAGTGCAAGGTAGAAAATAGAAAATAGCTTTCTTTTTAGGTCTAGTTATGTCAATAAGCTTCAATACATAACTGCTATAAGGGAGTACGGAGAGGACATTTAAAATCGTGAGTTGTGCTTTTTGCTCACTCACTGTGTGAGCTTGACACTCTTCTCAAAGTGAAATGCCAATGTGATCTCTCAATGTGGGAACAAATTAATTACGTTGGCTCAGGCTTTTTTTAGAGTGTGATAGTGTGATTGGGTATGTGTTCGGTGTGATAGCCTAATAGGTGTGTTACTTTAAGTATGATATGGATAAAATTTGACGTGACTCAGTGTGATGGTCGATGGGTGTGAGAGAGTGAAACACTCTCTCCCCTCTAATTGCTATATTTTTAAATTTTATTACTTAAAATAGATATGAACGAAACTGTGTTAAAAAAGTTGAATAATTATTTCAAAAGTTAGGATTATAAAAAACTAAATAAATGATATTTATTTTTGAAATTCTAACAAGAAAATTAAAAATTTGGGAATGTGTTGGCATTTGTTTTAATTTTTCCTACTAATCTCATATACCACGAGTTTGTTATTTTTTTTATAACTAAAATTCCTCCCTTTTATACAAATTAACAAAGTAATTTTTAGTAAGTAGATTAAAAATCTTTAAACAGTTTAAATAATATTAAATATTAAATATTAGATATCAACAATGTTTAAAAGAATTATAAGACCAAAAGCAATATTTAATGGTTATCTTTCATATTAGTTAATTTATAAAAAGTTAAAAACGTTATCTCGAAAAAATAGTTCATATATTGAATATCAATGCTATATTTAGAGAAATTGGATACGATTATATAAAGATACTATTTTGAAAATTTTTTTATTGAAAATATATTATTGCTTACATTTTTATAGACAAAAGAAATTTATTAGCGTTTTAAGTGCTTACAGATTAAAGTAGCAGAGTGTGTAAATAAATCAATGAAACTATATTAATAAACATATTATTAGTTTTTAATACGAATGTTATGTGTTTTAATGAGATTTTGACCGGATTGTTAAGTTACATTAATATTATTAACTTTTATAATAGTTATATTTAGTTTAATCAGAAATTTGACTCAAATTTTACAAAAAACTATTAGATTTATTTATTTGATACATATTATACCCAAATTAGTTGGTTTTATGGATAATTTTTTTTAAAAAAAGTTAGTTTTATAGATTGGTATATATATATTAATAATAGATATATACCTTTACACAAAAACGAGTATAAGTACATAAAAAAGGTAGATGATCTATAACAACTTTTTTTAAATCAAACAAAACTCAACCTAATTCCGAGGGACCAAACAAAACAAAATAATTTAAAACAATAAAAAAAGAAAAAAAGAAATTCTTAGTATACTAAACTTGTACATCGGCGAATTTCTAGGGACCAAACTTGTAATTCACTTCAATAATTAGAATCCTAGTCGATCCCTAACATTGGGTTCGTATCTATCCAAACAAAATACTTATGATTCTGCTTTCCCCGGTATCTTCTCACTTCTTCACTATAAAACTCAACCCAACTCCCCCATTAAATCTCACATCTCATTCTTGAAAAAACCCCACAATTCCTACTCTTCTTTGATCTTTACCGGCGTACTTCTCGATCCAGTCATGGAAGATCCGACGTCCGACGTTTGCCCAATCAAAGAAGTCGAATTAACCGTACCAAAAACCGACGATCCGACGGTCCCTGTACTCACATTCAGAATGTGGGTATTGGGAATTACCTCATGTGTGATTTTATCTTTCGTTAACCAGTTTTATTGGTACAGAACTGAGCCGTTGAGTATTAGCGCAATTGCAGCGCAAGTAGCCACGGTTCCCATTGGTCACTTGATGGCTCGAACCATAACCAAACGGGTGTTTTTTAAAGGTAAATGGTGCGAGTTCACCATGAACCCTGGTCCGTTTAATATTAAGGAACATGTTTTGATTACTATTTTTGCTAATTCTGGTGCTGGGACGGTTTACGCTACGCATATCTTGAGTTCTGTGAAGCTTTTTTACAAGAAAGAGTTGGCTTTTCTTCCTGCGTTTATTGTTATGCTCACCACCCAGGTAACTACCTGTTCTTGAGAATATTTATTACCCTTGTTTTAAATGTATTCTTGCAGAAATCTTAATGGGTGTTTATTTTATGTTATAAATTAATTGTAATTTTTTATATGTTATAGGTTTTGGGGTTTGGCTGGGCTGGGCTTTTCCGGCGGTTTTTGGTGGAACCCGGTGAGATGTGGTGGCCGTCAAACTTGATCCAGGTTTCCTTATTCAGGTCTTTGCACGAGAAAGAAAAAAGGCCGAAGGGTGGAACCACTCGAACACAGTTTTTTGTTATCGTCTTGATCTGCAGCTTTGCATATTATTTATTTCCAGGATACTTTTTCCAGATATTAACATCTGTTTCATGGATATGTTGGATAAATCGGAAGTCTGTTCTTGTTAATCAACTTGGTTCGGGTCAAAACGGGCTTGGAATTGGTTCATTCGGGTTGGATTGGTCCACGATTGCTGCATACCTTGGTAGCCCGTTTGCAAGTCCGTGGTTCGCCACTGTAAATGTGGCTATTGGTTTCTGTTTGATGATGTTTGTGGTGACACCTACAATGTATTGGCTTAATATCTACAATGCGAAAAACTTTCCGTTTTACTCGATGGAACTCTTTAAGGGCGATGGATCGCGTTACAACACAACTGCGATTATCAGTTCGGATTTTCAGCTCGATAAAGTTGCTTATGAAAAACAAGGCCCTTTATACATGAGTTCCCTTTTTGCTATGACATATGGTCTTGGTTTCGCTACACTTTCTGCAACTGTTGTTCATGTCGTGCTGTTCCACGGGAGGTATGATCGAATCTTTATGATCTTTTTTAACACGAGTTTCGTCTATTTTTAACAAATGATAACATGTTTCTTTCTTGGATTATGATCAGGGATATATTGGATAAGATGAAAGGAGCATTTGGGAATTCTAAAAACAAGAAAGTTGATGTGCACACAAAGCTTATGCAGGTCTATAAACAAGTGCCAATGTGGTGGTTTCTTCTTATTCTCGGGCTAAACGTCGCGCTTATCTTATTCGCTTGCTATCATTACGCCGATACTCTTCAGTTGCCATGGTGGGGCGTTTTGCTCGCCTGTGGTGTCGCTATAGCCTTTACACTGCCCATTGGTATCATCGCTGCCACCACAAACCAGGTAAATATCATTCGCTTTAAGACTCGAAATCAAGAATGGTTTGTAGCTTCAACTATGTTATGAACTTCCCACAAAACTTTGAAAAGTGTTTTACTATTGAAGTTGAAATCTGTAGTTTATTTGACCAGAACTCTGTGCTGGAGTTCCACCAGATTCTGTGAGATTCCATTAAACCAAACGCAGCCTAATGACTCTGATGTTTTGTTGTGAACAGGCACCTGGTTTGAACATAATCACAGAGTATATGATGGGTTATTTGTATCCTGGACGCCCAGTTGCAAACATGTGCTTTAAAGTATATGGATATATCAGCATGCTTCAAGCTTTGACTTTTATACAAGACTTTAAACTTGGACATTATATGAAAATTCCACCTAGAGCAATGTTCACAGCTCAAGTAAGCTTGATTTACATATATATGCGTCTTCAATTTGATATATGAAACTTAAATGTAACAACACTAAATATTTTTTTATCCCTATAAATCTTATAAACTTATAGGTTCTTGGAACAATAATATCGGTTATCGTATACCAAGTGACCGCGTGGATGCTAATGGAGAGCATACCTAACCTCTGCGACACGTCGTTGCTCCCGAAAGATAGCCAATGGAAGTGTCCAATGGACCATGTGTTTTATGATGCTTCAGTCATTTGGGGTCTTGTTGGTCCACAAAGGATCTTTGGTAATCTCGGGGTTTACTCCGCAATTAACTGGTTCTTTCTGGTTGGAGCCATTTTGCCAGTTTTCGTTTGGATCGCTCGCAAGTGTTTCCCGAACCAGAACTGGATCCGGTTCGTGCATTTTCCAGTATTGTTGGGTGCCACTGCGATGATTCCACCTGCTTCGGCTGTGAACTACACAAGCTGGCTCTTCCTAGCGTTCCTTTCCGGTTACGTGTTTTTCAGGTTTTACCCGAATTTGTGGCAACGGTATAACTATATCCTTTCGGGTGGTCTTGATGCTGGGACGGCTTTCATGAGCGTGTTTTTGTTCCTAGGACTACAAAGTTCCGGGGTTTCGGTTAACTGGTGGGGGAATAACGGTGAAGGTTGCCCCCTTGCTACTTGTCCGACGGCTAAAGGCGTTGTCGTCGACGGTTGTCCTGTTTTCAGTTAGTTCGATTAAAGTCATAATTTTCAATTTTTTTTTTGGTTTTAAGTAATTTTAGTTAAAGTGGATATAGATTTTGTTTAGGTGGATTTTTTGTTGATGTGTTAAGATTCAAGTACAGGCTTTTAATATTAATCTTTGAGAATTTATGTATTTATTTATTAACGTTTAAAGAAATGTCACGTTTGACTCTTGAAGTCAATGATTTTATTTCAAAATTCATTAATCATTACGCCACTTTCATATTGTGCATAACTATTAGTTTTTTTTATCACTGTATTATTATTATTTAACCTTATTATCATCATCGCTATTATTATTAAAAAAATTAAAAAAATAGAAACCGTTATCTAGCTTGTCACCAAAATAACGAGCCAAACAACAACACTCCCTAATCGATAACAAGCCGAAAATAGTGATGATTGGAGCCAGAAATGGCTAGTCAATAGTCATTATGATTAAAATACACCACTACAACTCAACAAGTGGTGTAAACTGCATATGATAATTGATAACAATATCCTTCCATCACTGATTGTAGCCAATGGAGCCCATATTCCATCTTTCTTGAATATGGAATTGCTAAAAAATAACATTATTATGAGATATGATCCGTACATAATAGATTTTGACCATACGTAACAATTACTTGTTGTTTAGACCATCGTATCCTTGAATATATGGATGAGAATAAAATATAAGGGAGGTTCTAAGAGTATAAAAGTCACAATTATTATGTATGACAAAATCTTATTGTGTACAAATCATCTCTCCATTGTTATACAATCCAATTGCTAGAATTAATAATATTATACATACAATCCTGGATTTCATTGACTAAATAAAAAAAATGCAATTGTTAAAGTTATTTTTTTCTTTTTTTGGGAGTAACCACATAAATCCAAGTGTGAAAGTAAATTATTATTAAAATTAATAAATATTAAATATCATCATTTATCATTGATTTATTTCTAAATACAGCGGTGAAAAATTAAAAAAAAAAAGTGAAAACGATATTTTTTATGACTTAATAATTATTTAAGAGACTTAGTATAAAATAGTAAAAAAAATAAAATAAAAAATAAATGAGTTGTAGCATTATCTTGTTTGACTTTTTAAGGGCAAAATCAAAAGATTGATGATGATAAGGTCCAATAGGAGAAGACGTTATTAAATAGTGGTGATAAATATGGTCCAAAAGAAGGATCAAAAGTCAAAACTAATAATAGCATTCATCGTTCATACTTAGTTTATCACGTTTAAATAACTTATTAAATGTGTATATTATTATTTTTTATACATTTTATAGAGTTTATTACTTTTTTTTAATTATTTATCAAGTGGCCTTTGTCTAAAGTAATTTGCACTAAACATTATCTCGTAAAATTAATACAACAATCATGATTTTTATACCCTATAAATTTACTAATTATTTTTCTCAATCGGATGTTTAACGGTATTTTGGTCTAAACATATATTTTTTGTTATGTATAACAAATAAGTGTTGAATGACAAGTCATTTTTTTTTTAAATTTTGAACCTTTTATTAATTAATCTTATTAATTAATAAATATATATATTCTTAAAATAAGAAGCTATTAAACGGTAACATTTGTCGTATTCAAAATCTTAGCTGGTTGGTATGAGGTAAGCAACTTCCTTGTTATTATA
>JAUEJL010137856.1:0-10934 GCA_032274825.1 Drosophyllum lusitanicum | reverse complement strand
TGATGAATGTAATCTTTTGTTGTTTGTAATTATTTGTACTGTATGTACAGTAAGTTTGTTTAATTAATGCTTCTGCAGCGTGTTTAAAAAAATGGCTTGGTTTTACGGTGTTACAAGTGTTGCTACACTTTAGATTTGTTGTTCTTGATAAAAAGAAACCAAGAAATGGGCTGCTATGTGAACGTAGCTGTGAACTTGAAAAGTTTGACTATCACAAGTCAAATAACTAACACATATATATAAGCACTTTTCAAGAATTATCAAACAGTCCCTGAACTTATCATTTTTTAAAATGACAACTTTAACCCCTCTATTTTAATAAACACCTATAATATTTTATAACACTTAGTCATAACAACTTTTGAACTTTGGGGCGTTACACCTTTTTCCACAACCCCCCACACATCTCCATCAACATTTTCCTAGTAATCCGAAGTTTGCACCCTTGAGAACCGAGGTTTAACAACCCCCCCCCCCCCAATCGAACCCTTTTAGCACTTTTTCCTAACCCACCCAATGTATTTTTTGATTTTCACCCAAACCCCCTCTCATAAAGAAATTAATCCTCACACTTCTAGAAGTTTAAGTAGCTTTTTCGGGGCTCGAACAAAGAAAAGAAATAGGGGGTAGACTAGAGAGAACATATTTGATAAGAGTTAGTTTTACATCTTGAGAGATTGTCTTTTTCTTCCAATTAGATAACTTTGTTTTGAACTTTCACAAAGTGGTTTCTAGTTATCGACCTTTCCTAAATTTGCACCCACCAGTAATCCAATGTATGTCATCAATAGTTCCTCATAACCACAACCTATGCCATCCGCCCATTGTTTTAACAATTCTTTCTCCACACTAATACCCAAAAAATTGCTTTTTTTCATATTGATTTTTAAACCCGAAGCCAATTCGAAACATTTCAAAATGCTTAGAAGATTCTTCATGTTTCTTAGGCTATAATCCCCGAAGATTATCATGTGATCTGCATACCATAGATGTGAGATTGTTATTTTCTCACCTCCACCGAGTGCCATTCCTTTGAATTTTTCATTCTCTAAGGCCTCTTTCAATACTAGGTTTAGACCTTCTGCTGCCAACAAAAATAAAAACGGCGAAAGATGATCCCTTTGCTTTAAGCCCCTTGACATATCGAATTCCTTTGTGGGCAACCCGTTTACCAATGCCAAAACTTTGGACGATGTTAAGCATTTTTCAATCCACTTCCTCCATTTTTGCCTGAACCTCGTTGCCTTCAAGTTTTAAAGTAGGAAGTTCAAACAAATGCTATCATATGCTTTCTTGAAATCTATTTTAAAAATTAAACTTTTCCTTCTCTTTCTTTTGAGGAAATCGATCACTTCATTAGCTATAAAAACGCCATCCAATATGTACCTTCCCTTGATGAGATCATTTTGTTCTTTGCTTATTAACTTTAGTATTACTTTCTTTAACCGTTTTGTCAGCAGTTTTGCAATTATCTTGTAATACATCATGATCAAGCTTATGAGTAGAAAATCTCCAAACCCCAACGGGTCTTTGACTTTCAGGAATCGGGATTAAAGAAAGAAAAGAAGAGTTACAACCATTACTTATACGTTCCTCCTCCCAAAACCAAAGTAACCCTTTTATCAATTCATCTTTCAATGCTCGCCAAAACTCTTTGAAGAAAGTGAAGCTAAAACCATCCGGTCCTGGGGCCTTGGTACTACCACAACTTTTTACCGCCTTCCAAATTTCGTCCACAGAGAAAGAAGCTTCCAACCATTTTGCTTCCTCGCTCGAGAGTTTCTTGAACTTGTTACTTGAGAAGGTCGGTCTCTCCTCTATAGGCTCCGAGAGCAAGGTTCTAAAGTGTTCTTTCACTCCCGATTTAACTTCTTTAGGCTCTTCTTTCCATGCCCCCTTTATAATTAGACACTTCAATCTATTTTTACATTCTCGCGATTTTATCGTTGTATGGAAAAACTTTAAGTATTCATCGCTTTTTAGCACCCATTTAACTCTTGCTTTTTATTTCAACTTTGCTCTTCGTTTATCATCTCTTTCTAGCCAAACTCTAATGAAGTTAAATGTTATGTTGTTCATAATACGAAGAACATGAATATATTTGAATTAGAACCAAATCATTTGAAAGCACTAAAAATTCTTCAAATAAATTTTTTCCATATACCAAGTTCCAATGGATTAGATTTTATCTATTTTATCTTGGATACTTGTGTTTTATGTTAGTTTTTATAACACCTATATTACATCTGATTTATGTATTAGCTATATAAATATTAATCGTTTATATGTTAGAAAATAAAAACTTATATATAACATAAATTTGATGAATAATACTATTTCAATTATTTTAAATTTATTATAACATTCACTTCAAGCTTCACTATTATCTTTTTTTTAAATCGCTGTCGATATATTATACTGGTAAACCATTAGCATGTTAGAAACAGAATAAGATCTAAAGTCTTACAATCTTTTCAAACGTTACGCGTCAAGTAATCGTATGATCTCCAAACCATTAGTCAAGCTTCACAAAAATCACTCCATATTTCTCTTCCCCTTTGTCTTTGCACTTGAACAGGGTCTGAAATCCGAGTTTCAAGAAAGGAAAGAAAGACCATCTTTTTTAAAATTCTTCCCCTTTCCCTGCAAATCCCATCATCATTCCCAAAAACCCAGATCTTACTTCACCTCAAACACGAAACCCTCTTCGCAATCTTTCACGAATTTAGGTTTTTCAGATCCTTCTCTTGTTCCCTTTCTCTCCTCATTGCGTTCTGAACACGTTTGATTATTCAATTCCTCTGTTTGGGGGAACGCTTTCTTGATTTACTTATATGGCATTTGGAAGATAACATTCTCATTCGGATTAGATCAATGTCGAAGAATTTGTGTTGGATTGCTTACTTTTTCATTATCTTATACTTAACCCCTTCTGGGGTGTTAGCTATTGATGATTTCAATCAAGCGTGAGTAGTCTACAACTTCTTGAGTATTTATGTTCTTATATTTGAATCTGGGAATCGAATATTGCATGCTTTTGGTATCATACCCAGATGTGGGTCAATGCGTATTAGATTTAGTTTGTCTTTGGTTCTCCAATGGGTTAATTTAAGCTTCCACTTCGTATGGATTTGAATTGTTTCTTGATGAAATCGTTGAATCAAAAAGGTTATAATCATACCCTGCAAATCGAATAATGTACTGTGTTAAGTTCTCAATATATATCGTATATGTTTTGCATGTTAGAGTTCTTGGTTTGACACCCAAAGTCAAAGTGCAGCTTTGATCCTTTGAATTTATTTGCTTAATTGATATGAAATGCCTTATTTTTGTGAACTTGGATGTCTTAAAGTACACGAGTTACATCATATGTACTTGTTTTTTATATGAAATGTCTATTGACTAACAAATAGTTGTATGAGTGTTGTAGTTTGTATGTCATCGGCTCAACGCTATAAAGTTAATTCTATTTATGGGATGTGAAATGGGCTTTGTGGTGCATTGATGATTGACCTATGACAAATTCGCATACTGTTACTTTATATTATGATTAAGAGATTGAATAATTATTAAATGATAAAGGACTTCAGTTAGTTACATGATTGTAGGTTAATAGTACTAGCCTACTAGGGTTTCTATTTCCTTTAGGCCAGTTCCAAAGATAGAAAATCTATAAGAGGGGGAAAAGGAGTGGGGGGTGATGTTGATAAGTTTCTAGTTATCAAAATGATTAATTTATGTTCTTTAACTAACGGGGTTCGTTTATTTACCACTCTCTAAGATGTATGATAAACATAGGTGACTTGAGGATGAAATTTACAATTTTCTATTCTGGTCTAACTTATAAGAGTGATGAACTTTTAGGGGGTATCTGGATGTGTATCTTAAAACAATTATTTTGAATTCAAGAAGCAGAATCCATTAATCGTTTGATTGAATTAGAGATATTTCTGTATTTTCTATTCATCCTTAACTTCAAATTCAGTACCAAAGTTTATTTTACAAGGACTACTTTTATATTCATACAGGTTTCCAATCATAGAACCCGATCCTGGTCATACAAAACTTCGTCTTTCTAATGAAGGACTGGAGGCTATTAGGAGAATAACAAATCCTATTGCAGCAGTTGCTGTGAGCTTTATATTTATAGTTGCATATTTTATAATTCTTTTCTTTAAAAAAATTTTGGTACACTTTTTAAGTCGGCTTATAATGATGTCTTGATAGGTTATTGGTCCATATCGATCTGGAAAATCTTTTCTGCTTAATCAGCTTCTCTCACTTTCTTGTTATGAAGGCAGGTCATCTTTACAAGTTTGTTCTTGTAACTGCACATAATTTGATTTGTTTGACAAAATGTAATGCTCTGAAATTTGATACTTTGTAGGTTTTGGTGTTGGCCACATGCGTGACACTAAAACGAAAGGTATTCCTCCTTATATTCCCTTGAGTTATTGAAATTTAATGATTGTATTGTTTAGTCTGTATGATAAAATGGTGCATTGCTTTCATGTGACGACACTAGATCTTTGTTTGATTTATGGAGTACTTGTAATCCAAACATCATTTCATACAAGATTTTTTTTTGAAATTGATTGTGTTCCTTATGTTTTCACTATTTTTCGGTTTACAAAGGCTTCCGATTAAAAGGAGTAGACTTCTATTAAAGTAGTATATGTCAAGTCATGCATTGCAGTTCTTCTGTGGATTGCGGGAGTATATATTATCGTCTATAATGTTTGTGCTTATATCTTTACAAATACATCATTAATCAACAAATAATATATTATAATTTTGGTTATTATAAATCATTTATTGGTTACATAACTATATCAAGTAATCACATGTACAATATTTTGTTTTTAAGTGTAAATGTAATCTTTTTAACCGAATAACTTGTTGAGAATATATTTTGGTGTTGCTTACAGTTTATTTTATCGTTTATAGGAATATGGGTATGGGGAACACCAGTTGAAATGGACATTAATGGAGTGAAAACGTCTGTCTTCTATCTTGACACAGAGGGATTTGAAAGTATAGGGAAATCAAATGTCTATGACGACAGGTGTTATACAAGTTTTGTCATCTTCCTTTTGTCTTTTTCTTGTGATTTATAATTTTGGATCGTAAAATTTGCAGGATATTTGCTCTTGCAACAGTTTTGAGTTCCGTCCTTATCTACAATTTGCCAGAGACGGTTAGTTTCCCCTCTTAAAGTATTCTGCATGAAATTTAACATGGTATTTTTTAAAGGTGGCAATTTCGACTCATTTGCTTATGAATGGGTTAATTTGGGTCGTCTCAAACAGGTCAAATAAAAAAGATTAGCTACAAAGGGAATGTGTCAAATGGGTTGAAAGTTGCCCAAAGTCTTATTTTTAATGCCTACAATCTCATAAATCGTTTTATTCAAGGATTTAGATTATTATGCTACTAATATTGTTTTTATAATCATAATTTATGCATTTGTTATGTATAAAAAAATAGAAATGGACAAAAAAGTGTTTGCAGGCCCATATGACCTGCCCGTTTGACCCGCTCCCTAGTATTTTTATCTGCGTTAATGGTTCAAGTATATAAATTTGAATAATCTAACTTAGTTGGCACTTTTTGTCTGAATTCTTCATTTATTGGAAAATGTTTTTTTATTGCATTTTTATGAGAAAAAATGGATTGTTGTAGAAAAAAACAAAGTAAGATGGGTTTAAAAGTTATTCACTCTTGTTGAATATAGATGGCTAATATTGATGGTTTCACTAGGGATGGGAAAATTTTTGTTTGGACTTTGGACTTACAAAACTGAAAATCTAAACCGGGACTGGGCCTAAGCTATATTCAGTTTGGTTTTATATTTTTTTTGGAAAACTGGTTATTAGTTTTATACTTTGTAAGAACTCGGTTGTCAGCGACTACTTGTCGGTCCAATCCAGAACGCAAAACCAAATTTATTGATTAGTTTTTTCAAACTTGAAAAGCAATTCGTTTTAGGTGTATGTATTTTCAAATAAAAGAATTCCAAGAATATATCTGGCTCACAGCCCGATTTGGTCCCAAACTGGTTCTAATACCGATTTAGGTCTGTCTGGTTTCCAGTTCCATAATTTTTAGTTGCTCTCAAGTTGTTGCAATTGTTAGAAATTTTTTTATTTTGTCTTTTCAGATACGTGAAGCTGATATATCTCGATTATCATTTGCTGTTGAGCTTGCTGAAGAGTTCTATGGAAGGTTAGTTTTCGTTTGAAGTGGACATACTGTTTCTTTAATGATTGTATAATCGTTGAAATATGCATTTTTTAGCCCCTATACATGACCAAAACTGATTATTAATTATTTTATTTTTTTGTTTCTTCTTGTCAATGAACAGAGTAAAGGTAACATTTGAACAAATTCAATATTTTCTCCAAGAGTATATTCTTTCATTCCCTAAAAACTGCAAGAAGTTTGCAGGGACAAGATGTGGCATTTGAACCGGCAAAACTCCTGTGGCTTATACAACGCGACTTTTTACGTAAGTTCAAAAAATAATTTTTTGTAACTCCTTTATATTTATTTTTCTTGTTTCATCAAATGTTACTTAAACTGCATTTACGTGATATTAGAGGTGGCAATCTGAACGCATGTATGTGAACATGGTTAGTTTGGATTATATTTCGTTGATAACAAGTTAACAACTAAAACTGTAGCTTTAAAGGAAGCGGGTCAATCAGTTTAAAGTTTCAAAAATAGTCTCAAGTATACATATTTACAACCTCCCAAAAGTTGCATTATACAAAAACTTGATCATTATTTTAGTAACATTGTTTGTAGTTTCTTTTCCTTCATAGATTGTCTGTTGTGGTGCAATAACATTGTGTTTGACATCCTTTTGGCTTGTTACAGAAGGGAAGTCTGTAAAAGAAATGGTAGATGAAGCTCTACGACACGTTCCAAACTCTGAGGGTTAGTTTTCTTACTTTTCATATATTTAGGTCCCATAAATAAAGCTACATCTGATTATCAGTCAAATATTTAAAGTACTCTGCAGCAACAAAAACAGAGGACTCCTCAATTTTTTATTACAAGTACCACTGCTATTTATTTGTTGAAATTTTTGATAAAACTCAAAAGAAATGATGGGTTGTCTGGATCTGTGTTCTCTAGTTGCTGATTACTACATAATCAGAATCAGATTATATGTTATTGAGATAATTAGTTGATTGAAGCTAAAAATATGTATTTACATTTATCTGAAGAATTGATTTTCTTGCAGCTTTTATCCTCTTCCGCGATTCTGATTATTTTGAGCCTGAATAATCAGAAATTTAAAATATTGCCCCAACACCCAACTGATAATCTTGACTTCACTATTATTCAGTTCAAATTACACATCCAAACAGTTCCTACTTTTAGATGATCATTTCTTAAAAATGGGAACTTTGCTTATACTTTGGGAATCCCATAAGAAAACTCGTTGCATTTATTTGAAGAGAGACTTATTCATTATCTTGTTTTTCAGGTGACAGAAATATTGATCAGGTACTAACTCTTCAGATCTTCATCATCGAGATGTGGATAATCTAGAATTCAACATCTAAATTTCTTTTATTCTTTCTGGTGTTACGTTAGGTCAACCAGATTCGAGACTCCCTAGCTATCATGGGTGACAACAGCACTGCTTTCAGCTTACCACAAGTACGGTTTTTACCTACGTTAATCCAAAAATTCATTTCCTGTTGGCTGTTTTCCACTTTTCCACCTCTTCTAATATTTTTATTCTGCATTTTGAGCAGCCACATCTCCAAAGAACAAAGCTTTGTGACTTGAAAGACGGGGAGCTTGATCAGAATTATGTGAAAAAAAGAGAACAATTGAAAGAAGTTGTTGCATCTGTTATCCGTCCAAAGATTGTACAAGGAAAAGCGCTTAATGGAAAGGAGTTTGTATCTTTTCTTGAAAAGGTGCATTTCTATAACCCTATAGATTGCAAAATGGGCGGGACAAGTAATCGATCAAAATGGGTATTTCTTAGGGTGGGTCAACGGATCCGCTGGGGTTGACTCTCTAGCACCTTTTTTAATTTCTTTTCTTTTTCATTTTATGAAGAACCAATTAGGATTAAAGAACAATTTTTGAAAAAAGTGATTCGAAAATTTCAAATAAAGCAATTTAGGAGGTTGGGACTTGGGAATTTGAATACGCTATTTTAACCAACCTTTGTTATAAGTTAACCTGTTTGACTCTTTAGCAATAAAATATATCCCCAAAGTGACTCATTTTCACGTAAATGTAATTTTGAAAAGAATGAGTGTTCGATATAAAAAATCCTTCTTTTAAACTACAACAAGATTCTAATTTGTAGTTCAATGCTTTATCATATCTATTATTCAGTTTCCAATATACAAAGCTGAACACAAAGTACACATCCTAATTCACAATATAGTTTCAGATATATTTTCTTTATTGCATAATGTCAGTGTTTACTAGAGCTGAGTGAGATAATAAATAAAGTAGAATGGTACTATCATAAAGAGATTCAAATTTCCTTTTGATTAAAAAATTTTGAAATATTATTTGAGAAAATTGTTTTCAGATTTTGGAAGCTTTAAACAAAGGGGAGATTCCATCAACAGGGTCTCTGGTGGAGATATTTAACAAGAAAATTCTGGAGAGATGTGTGAAGTTATATGAAGATAGCATGACAAAAGTGATTTTACCAATCTCTGAGGAATCCCTACAAACCATCCATGAAGCTTCAAGAGCTGAATCTATGAAAGCTTTTGATGAACAACATTTTGGCCGTCATCATGCCAAGAAATCAGTTCAAACACTTGATGAAGATATTGACAAGGTAAGAATTTCAGCATTTGCAACATAAAAGTGGAAAAATACTTGAAAATGGATTGTTTTTTGTTAGATTTAATGGGCTGGGTCAAATTTGAAAACTTACCTTGAAAATGAAACAGGACAAACCGGTCAAAAGTTGCCTAGAGTGATATTCAAATGTTTTCAATCGATTTATTCAAACAAACTAAATATGACTTTAATAGTATAGTTCTTGTAATCATGTTTAATACTAATTTAAATTTTTTAGAAAAAATAAATTACTCATTTTAAACCTAACCCATATGATTGACCCATTAACTAACTTGCCCATTTATTGACCTCTAATTTGCATAGATCTATAGTTTATACTAGGGATTATAATTCACGATTTCTCAGTACTGCTCTGACATCAAGGAAGATCAGTTCCATTTATTTGGGTAATGCGTCAAAAACGGTGACTTTCCAACACTTTTTGTCCGTTATTTTTTAATTTCGTCAATGATTAGAAATTAAAATACGATTACAAAAGCTATTATAATAATAATGATCCAATTTTCTGGAATAAAGCGATTTAAGAGGTTGTAAACAGTTGGGTATACTTATTTCAACCTAATACACATTTCATTCTTATCAATAACATATAAGCCCAAATTTACCCACTTATATAAAAGGGTTGACATTGGCTCCACTGTAAGATAACTATATGGAACCGCTTTCTTTCAAAGTCTATATCTTTTTAATTTACTTAATAATTTTTCTTGGCAGATTTTTAAGAACTTTGTGATGGCCAACCAATATCAGTCCTCAAAATTGTGCGAGGCACTTTATACAATGTGCGAGGACAAAATGGACCAGCTTCAAGTACTCAGACTGCCTTCCATGGCCAAATTTAATGCGGGCTTCCTTCACTGCAACCAGAGTTTTGAAAAAGAGTGTGTTGGGCCTTCAAAATCCATATATGAGCAACGCATGATGAAGGTTGGCATATTTTTCAATGTTTAGTGTGTTTGCAATTACTAAATTATGATTCTAATTTTTTTTTTCAAGGGAATGATGACTAAGTTATTGACTTTACTACTTTAGGCAATTGTTCAATCTGTGTGACTAAATTTTTTAACCGACCAGTTTCCAAACGATTGCAGCTGAATTGACTTGTTCATGAGTGTGTTGAAAACTTGAAATTTCTATCTTCACGTCTACTAATGATAATTTTGTGAATAAAATGCACAGATGATGGGAAAGTCGAAATCGATATTTATCAAGGAATATAATCACAGATTATTCAATTGGTTGGTGGCGTTTTCGCTTGTAATGGTGATTGTAGGCCGTTTTATCATAAAATTCATCTTGATTGAGATTGGGGCATGGATACTTTTTATCTTCTTGGAGACGTACACTCGGATGTTCTGGTCACCCGAGTCTCTCTATTACAACCCCGTTTGGCATGGAATCGTGGCAACTTGGGAAACACTTGTTTACAGCCCAATTCTTGATTTAGACAGGTATATTCAAGATCTGACATTTGTGATCAAAATGACTTTTTTTTACTGCAACTGTACTTATTTTCTGAATTTTCTAGTAAACTATAATAATGGCATTAGACTTCATGAGAAAGTAACTGTCACCTTGGAATTTGATTAGTAATGAGTACTCCCTTTGAAATTGCAGCCTTCCAGTTGATATTTATCAGAAAATTGGTTAAAATATTTGTTAAAAATTAAAATACCCTCTAATAGTAAGACAAAGTAGAAGAATCTTCAAGGCTCAAATAATTAGAAAGTCTTGCTAATTTGCTTCATGTAGAATTTGACTCTGATAGCTTTAAATGTTTATATGATTTTCTGAAGTTTCAAGATATTTTAGATGGGATTGAAACTTTATGAAAAATTTCAGATACCACCTTCGTACCATATTACCATGAGTATTATAGGTTTGATTAATTGCCAATTACCTAGAATTCCCTCGAATTAAAAATTAAAACATTCTTGTGGTCCTTGTGGACCCTATTAAAGTACCATCACTTGTAGTGGCTCGTCAACTGTCATGCCCCTTCGTTAAGGAGGATGACAGGGATGACACCACCATAGGTGGCTCGTTATCTGCTAATCATCTTTTTTTTTGGGTGGGTGGGG
>JAUEJL010137835.1:0-10936 GCA_032274825.1 Drosophyllum lusitanicum | reverse complement strand
GTATTTTTAGGTACAAA
This sequence comes from Drosophyllum lusitanicum, assembly GCA_032274825.1. Taxonomy (NCBI): domain Eukaryota; kingdom Viridiplantae; phylum Streptophyta; class Magnoliopsida; order Caryophyllales; family Drosophyllaceae; genus Drosophyllum; species Drosophyllum lusitanicum. Next base: position 10,919 of record JAUEJL010137835.1, on the reverse strand, counting down.
ATGAAGTTGGTTGTATACAATGACAATTTCGACATAGTTTATTGTATTTTCGCGCATTTTGTCCTTTGTATAATATATCATCAAATATTAGAAAATGTTATTACCTTTTCTTTTGTTATTGTCAATTCTGTGATAGATTTGTATAATATGTAGTTGGTCTACAAGCTATTGTAATGTGAAAACTTTAACATTAATGAATTATATGGTGTCGTGGTGGAAGCAGCTGCAATATATGTGGCGATGATATATATTATGAGAAAATTAGTCCACAATATAACATGATTTCTGAAATTCGTAATTAATAATTAAAAAGTTTTAGACTTTTAAACTATCAATTATTGCAACCGAAGACTTTAAAATCATTAGATGTAAACATTGAATCAAAGTTTACATTTACAATCATGAAGTTCTTTGTCCATATAACTAAGAGGGTGTTTGTTTTAGCTTATTTTCGACTTATATTTCATAAGTCTATTTTTATGTCTTTTTTATTTATAAGTTCAGTTTATTTTCTTACTTTTAAGTCATAATAAGCCCGCAAGTCAGAAAATAAGTTGAAAAAATAAACTTATTAAAAATAAGGTAGAGTTAATTACAAAAAGGGTAATGTGGTTGTCACTAAATTTCGATCGGTTGTAGTCATTTTATTTTAAAAATTATGAAAATAGTTACTGTGGTTGTCATTTTGTTTCACTTTTGATCCTTTAAGTTAACTGCTGTTGACTTTGACCGTTAGTTAAAGGAGAATATTAAATACAAGTGTTTGGAAACGAGTTAATGGGTAAAACTTGTTTGATAACAAAGATAAATAGGAAATTGACTAGAATATCCTTTGACTAACAATCAAACTTAACTAGAGTTAGTGTAAATGACCAAAACTAAAACAAAAGAAAAACCACAGTGACCATTTTTGTAATTAACTCAATAAGCTATAATAAGCTTAGTCAAACACCACCTAAGTCAAACTAACAACTTGACATAAATATCTACACTTCCAAGACTAACCGTGTAAGTTTATTAATATTAGCAACATTGAATTATATAACACTATTGTTGGTATATGTATATATATATAAGGGAAAGTTCATTTGAGAACCAGTTTTATTGTGAGTATCACTAGAATCATTTGTAGCCATTGACCAAAATTGAAACAAAGGGACAACCATAGTGACCATTTTCATAATTTTTAAAGTTAACGAACTAAAAGTAAAATTCAGTAACAACATCGGGGGCCATTTTGTAATTAACTCAATAAGCTATAATAAGCTTAGTCAAACACCACCTAAAGTCAAACTAACAACTTGACATAAATATCTACACTTTCAAGACTAACGTGTAAATTTATTAATAATAGCAACATTGAATCATATAACACTGCTGTTGGTATATGTATATATAAGGGAGAGTTCATTTGAGAACCAGTTTTATTGTGAGTATCACAATAATCATTTGTAGCCATTGATCATAATTAATCAAAGGTTAATATTAGTTGTGGCAAATATGTAATTAATTAAAAACACCGCCGTCATTTTTACTTTCCAAAAATGTTAGAGGGGTATTTTAGGCAAATCGCCTAAATAAAGGGGGGACCACTTTTTTAAAACTAAAATATCCACCAAACGAAAAGTTATTAAAATACGAAAATTATACCAAATTAACGAGAAAAATATGCTCTTTAATATGAGATGTGTGCACATGTGCACATACCAAATTCTACCGGGTTTTTTTCTAGCACAACATGAGATGTGTGCACATGTGCACATAACACTCGCTTTTTTCAAGCACAAATACATATGTGCAGCACCTGTTCATACTGCATAGGTGCGTTTGGGTGCATATATGCACATTGCACATGTGCATCTCGTGCAGATATGCATATGCACATGTAGACGTAACACTCCTTTTTTAAAAAAAAAATCGTTTTTGTTAGGTTTTTTTCTAACACAACATCAAATATGTGCACATGTGAACCTACCACTCGCTTTTTTTTCGAGCACAGATGTGGATAGGTGCACATGTGCATATTACAGTAGATTTTGTTCGGCACATACAGTAAAGTCACGTATGCACGGTGCATATGTGCACAACATATTCATACTACTAAGTTTTGTTTTAGCACATGTGCGTCTGGGTGCATATATGCACTGTGCACATGTGCATCTCGTGCATATATGGACATGTACATGTACACATAGATGCATGTGTGCGCGTTAGGGTTGTAAATGAACCGAACGTTTGGTAAACCGTTCGTGAACTGTTTGGCAGGAAGTTTGTTTATGTTCGTTTATTTAATAAACAAATGAACACGAATAAAAATATTTGTTCGTAGTTAGATGAAGGAACACAAACAAAGACCATCATTCGTTCATTTATGTTTGTGAACGTTCGTTTTTGCGTTTGTTTATGTTCATTTATATGTATGTATTCATGTGTGTGTACATAGATATATTTTTGTTCGTTTATGCGTTTGTTTATGTTTGTTTATATGTATGTATACATGTTCGTTTATATGTATACATGTGTGTGTACGTAGATATATATGTACATATATACACACACACACACACATAAACACTCTCTCTCACACACACATATATATACAAGTAGTTAGTGTCTGTTTATATTTAATAATGTGAGGTTTGAATTATATTTGTATATGTGTTCGTTGGTTTATGTTTGGCTAAAGTTTAATCAACGAACATGAACACAAATATTCGTTCACTTTTTTGTTTTGCTAAAGCTAAACAAATGAACACGAATAAGCTCCCGTTCGTGTTTGTTCGGTTCGTTTACAACCACTACTAGAAAAATGGCTTTTCCGACGGATATAATCAGTCGGAAAATACTGAGGGATTTCCAACGAAATTCCGACGATGGAGTGGCTAAAAATATAATGACGGATTACCAATAGATTTCCGACGGATTTGCGACAAACAGTGGTCCGTAGCAAATTCGTTAGAAAATATTAAAATTTTCTAACGGATTTTTGAAGAAATTCCGAGGATAGCGTACCTAACTATATAAGGATGGTTTTCCGACGGATTTCCGATGGATTTCCTACGAAACTCCGAGGCTAGTGTAGCTAAGTATATAACAACGGATTTCCAACATATTTCCGACGGATTTCCGACAAATAATGGTTTGTAGCAAATTCGTTAGAAAATATTAAAATATTCTAAAGGATTTCCGATGAAATTCCTAGGATTGAGTAATTAACTATATAACGACAGATTTATGACGGATTTCCGACTGATTTTTCGACAATAACGACGAATTCTGCCGATGAATTTTTGAGGAGAATTTCCTTGGAAAAAATTAAATCTTTCTGGATTTTCGATGAAATTCGTAGAGTAGTGTAGCTAATTATATAATGATGGATTTTTAACGGATTTTAAGCGGATTTCCGACAAATAGTGAAGTGATCCGTAAATACGTCAAAAATTATAAAATCTTTCGGGTGGAATAGCCAATTAAATAACTATAGATTTACGAATGATTTCTCATGAATTACTGACAAATATTGATCCGTCTAAAAGTGGTCCTTATGAAATATGCAGGTTGTTATACTTTATTTATTGACGGAAAGTGATCACTGAAATTTTATTGAAAAAATATAAAACTTTTTTATGGTAGTTAACCAAAGTGATCACTATGACCGAGATCTTTTAACCAATTTCAGTTGAGTATGTTTATAATTGATCTTGAGTTACAATATTGTATTGTGATTAACTTATATCAACAACTTTGAACATGGATCAATAGAACGACATATCACTATGTTTCATATTCACTATATATTACGCAATATGACTATGAGTAACTTTCTTTGATTATAATTAATTATGATTTTGAATAACCATATTCAGTGTAACTGAACATATTCACCAACTTACAAACATCTTATACTATTATTGACCTTTCAACTAAATATAAGTGTAAATGATCAAGTATGATTATACTACTATGTTTAATTATGATTATTGTTTTACTTTATTTCAACCAAGTATGTCTGTGAATGACCAAGTATGATCGAGCAAGTACAATTTTGAGTGGTGATGATTGAACAAAATGATAATGTCTCACTTTAACTGATTTGTTCCAACCTAATCAAGTTTCATTTAATTGACATTGAGTTGCTCTTTTTATAATATTGGACTACGATATATTTGATTTCAACAAACCATGATAACGAATGACCAAATTAATTTTTATCAAACGCGTGTGCTCATATATAACCATGTTGAAAAAGAGTGGCCATGTTTGATATTGACCTATTCAATGAAAATACTTTTTAAGTTTTAACTTTAAATTCAATATTATATGACAATTATTATTTATAATTTTTCAAAAATTATTTTATTTCATTTATAGTTATAATTCTAATATGAATAATATATTTAACTATAAAACGTTTGATTCAAACGAGTTTTTATACCCCGTGCGGATACGCCGGATGAATTCAAATCAAAATTTTGTTTTTGTTATAAATACATCTTTGAATAAGATGTAACACCAAATTCTTGTGTTTTTTCTTTCATATAATATATTTTCATAACAATATTTAAACTCATGATTTCTTATATAACTATACTAGATTAAATGCACACGTAATACACGGGTTGGTTTAGAAATAATAAATATTAAACATTAATAAAAAGAATTTAAATAATTATAAAATGCAAATGAAATAAGAATTAAAAAAAATATTGATAGACGTGACGAGTGGTGAAAACGTCGAGCGAGGGTAATGCAGACGTGAAGACAGAACGTGGTATCATGATAATTAAATTTTTTATCTAAATTCAATAGTTAGGATTATATAATAGACTAGATAAATGACCCGTGTACTACACGGATTATGAGAAATAATTGATGCAAAATAGTAACCAACGTAATTAAAGAATAGTGTTTATATTATAGAGGAAATTCGTATACTACATGGGCATGAGAAATAGTTGATTCAAAATAGTTACAAACAAAAATCGTAATATTATTTGTATTACGGAGGAAATCAAATATTTTGTATTATATCTTTATATACATCATTCTTTATTTTTGAAGTCTTGTACCGCTATTGTCATTTATAAGAACTTTTAATGATAACAACATATAATTAAAATTGATTATTAAATGAAAGGTTAAGATCGTTATTAGATTTATCTCAATTAATCTTTTATTTATATTAGAAGATTTAATTAAAGTGAGTCTTTTATATATATCAGAAGATTTGCTTTTATATATAACATATTTTCTTATTATATCTTATATAATTATAACGATCGGAATTTCTAACTATTAATATTATTATTTTTCTTAAGAAAACCATTGTAAACGTTACTCGAATATATTATGATATTAATGAAGCTCGTTTGTTTTTATTAGTGGTCTATGTTATATTTTGTATGAATAGAACTATGAGGGCTTTAAATAAAAATGTAATAGGTTTAGGGACCGAGATTGTAAAGATAAAAGATAGTAACACTAATAAGCGATCATTAGGGTTAAAGCCTACACACTAATATCATATCAAATGCGGCAGTTTTTTTCTGTGTGTTGCGTCGGCAACAAGAATAGGGAAGGAAGACATCGAATTCAATCTCTATTTTGTATGACAATCATCCAAGTAAGTACCAAGCATCTTTACGTACGATTAATTATTAGTTTAAATAGTGTTCTTGGTGATTCAATCGATTGAATGCCTGTGTTTTGGGGCGGCTGTTTGGTGAGGAGAAACAAGAAAATCGATTGATGATTTGTATTAAACTTATAATTGATGATAGGGATTTGATTAGTGATGTTATTAGTAAACAATAGGATTGGAATTTTGTCTTTGGTTGAAAAACAAAAGCTTTATGAAGAAATTTTGAACCCAATAGTCAACTGTTGTGTATAGCTTTTATACTCTGTGAACTTTAATTCTTAATTGTGGCCACTGAATTTTGATTGGTAGTGATGATATATATTTGTGATTTGGTAGTGATGATATATATTTTGATGGTTTGAAGCAAATTGCAATTTATAGTTCCTTTAATTTACGGTTTGTATAGTGATGATATATATTTGTGATTTGGTAGTTAAGTGAACCCCGAGTACGGCAGAGACTATCAATTGCTTATGTTGAAGGCTAAAATTCTTGAAGGACTGATAGAGGGTGTCGATTACTCAACTTAATCTATTGAAAATCGAAGGAAGTGGCCGATTTCAGATCTTGATGGTAATTTAGGGTTCAATCGAAGAATTAATTGAAATCTAATGTCTTTTATATTGTTTCTTGTTCTTTATTTACTTCGATTCATTCTTATTTGTTGTTTTTTTACTTTTCCTCAAGTCATTCTTGTTTGTTATCTGAAGTCTTTACTTTTATATTGTTTGTTGTTTTTATTTGCTTAGTTAGTTATATATGATGATATATAATATTAAGTTAATTTTTTGTTCGTAGCATAGTATATGTTATAAATTTTTTTGAGTTCATGGATTTTGTTTTTTTATAATAGATGAGTTGTTAGGTTTGAAACTAGAATTGTAAGCAATCCGGATATCATAGATTGAGTTAATGGTTCTTTCTTTGAATTCGCAATTTGAACACATGATTTGTATAAATTAAACATTATAATCTGGTAGGCCTTTGGGGTTGCAGTTTCACAAGAGAACACGTGATTTATATGATGTAGATGTTGTAACCAAAGTTGAATGTGTTTCTCTAAAGTTCAAAAATGATGCAGACATGGATGAAGTTAGAAACATATACTTTGCAGATAGCAGCAGAAAGTATTAGCAAAGGTACTGTGTTAAAACACTTCTCTTATATATGATCTTTGCCTTTTCTTTTCTCTCAAATATTCCAGCAAGTAGATGAATTAAAGACAATGGTAATATACCCTTTGAGTTCATAATACATAGTATCCAACTAAACTTAGCATATAACTCTCAAATCATATTAGTTAAAAACTTGAAATCGTTATTTAGTAAAAGAGTTCAAAACTAAATGGACAAATGGATGTAGAAAGCTTAATTCTATATAACAAAGAAATATGTCTGCAATATCTAACTGAAATTAACAATGGGCTGTTAATGATCTCAATATGAGTCAAGGTTTAAGAGCATTTGTAATTGTTATAGTTGAGGTCATGGTACAAAGCACAAACAAGCATACTTTATGATTATACTTAATGTTGGTTGCTTAGAATTAAGAATCATAGTAGTATGGTGTACTTTTGGGGTAGAATATTTTTCAATATGAGCGGGTTGGATAATGAGCCAAATTATTAGAACACGGGCTGTGTATGTTAGTACAAAGTTATTGGTTACTAACCTGTATATGTTTAACTATGTAGATATGACAGTTGAATGATGCTGAAGAGCGGGTAACTCGATTAGAAGAAGAAATTAAGCAAACAAATGAAAAGATGGATGATATTTTGAAGATTTTGAATGAGAGGCTCCCCCACCTCCCAACTAGGTACTATTGATCTCGGTTGTTATTTAAAGAAAACTTCTTTGCATACTTTAATGTGTGTTAGCGAATTAACTAAATGTTTTTTGGAATATTTGGATATTTACTAAATTCGAAGCTTGTTATCGAATTTTGATGTTTGATATTTGTTTATGGTTGTTCATATACATTCACTATAATTATGATCGAAATTCAATGTTTCTTATTTGTTTTTTATATATTTTCTGGAAAATTTGTATAAAATTTATTAGGAACGTCGAAAATTAGTAGAAATTATGTTTAAAATTTGACAAAAATCTGTCGAAAATTCGTTAGAAATCCGTCTAAAATCCTTTAGAAAGTTGTCAAAAATTTCGTCGCAAATGGTTGAAAATCGTGGTAAAATTGTTGGAAGTTTGTCGAAAATCTATTGCAAATTTGTTAGAATCTCGTTGCAAATTCGTAAAATTTCCGTTGGAAATTCGTCGGAAATTTGTCATAACTTTGTCGTAAATCAATTGAAAGATCATTGTAAATATGTTGGTATTTCGTCGGACAATCGTCGGAAATTCCTCAAAAATCGGTCGGAAATTGGTTGAAAATCTATTGGTAATTCATCGAAATTTTGTTAGAAATCCGTCATAAATTATGATTTAAATGCCTAATGTAAACAATAATCTTCGACGGATTTCTGACAAATAAATTCCTCGGAAATATTACATTCCGTCGGAAAACTCGTTATAAATTTTCTTTCCGAGGAGGTTTTTTCCGACAGACAACATCCGTTGGAAATCCGTCTGAAACAGCCATTTCCGACAGATTTCCGACGGATTTTTCCGATGGATTTCCGACGTATTTGTCCGGTCCGGTTTTTGAACCGATCTCACCCTATTGGAAATTGGATTTGATGTTAAAGTTGTTACGAGCTGGAGTTAATGCTTTTATTTAGAGCTAAAAACCGGAGTTTTATTTGTTTGAAGGTGTTTGGTAAATTAGTTGTAGTTATTACTTAAAAATGTAAAATGACATAAAAAACATAAAAATAAAACTTAAAAAATATAAAATTAATTAAAGGTTATTTATGTAATTTATTTTTTACAAGCTCTTAGCATCTCTTAAAAGTTACTTGAAGTAACTTTTCATTTTGGAGCTTTTAGGAGTTTATTTTTATAAAACTAAAAGCTTCAGCTAATGCAACCAAATAGAGTTCGTGAAACTTATTTTCATAAAAAATAAAAGCTTCAACTCTTAAACGCTTTGAAAAGATACGGCAAAACATACTCTAATTGAGATAAAATTTATTGTATGATCTTAGTCTTTAATTTAACAAATCATTTTTAATTATACAATCTTAACCACATTTATTTAAAATTAAAAAAACAATTTTCAAATTTAAAGATCAAACTAATACCAAATATATTTTTAATTGAAGTATAATAAGTCAATTTTATTAATATTTTAACCTATTACTAGATTAAATACCCGTGTGATACACGGGTTGATTTAAAAAATAAAAAATATTAAACATTAATAAGAAAATATTAAATAATTATAAAACACCAAAAAATAAGATTAAAAAAATGGCGATAGACTGCGTCAACAACAAAAACAGTGGTAGAAGCGTCAACATGAGGGAACACCAGACGTGATGACATAAATGTGGTACCATAATATGAAGAGATGTGATTATATTTTTTGTATAAGTTATCAATCATTATCGTTACAATTATAAACAACAGGTCAAATATTTACTGGTTATAATTTAAAAATGTTTAAAATAACAAAACTAAAAATTTGGATAAATATGATATTTTGAAATGTTTAATGTTTAAAAAATGTAGCATATGTTTTACAAATTTTGTAAAAGATATTATTTACGCTTTGAAATTTTTAACAATTGTAAATGTTTACATAATTTTACTTTTCTAAAAATTGTGAAAGATAATATTTTCAAAATTTTACTTTTTCTAAAAATTGTAAAAGATAATATTTTTAAATTTTGCATGGATATGTTTTACGTACGTTTAATCAAATTTTGCATTTATTTATTTTTCAAAATCAATATTCAATGTATGTAACTATTAGTAAATATTAGTTTGATTTAAAAAAAGTCAAAATTGACTTTTTAAATTTAAAAGAATGAATGATTAAGATTTAATATTTTATTAAATGAAGGGTCCTGATCGTTTAATAATTTTTTTCTAATTAGTCTTTTATTTATACTAGAAGATGTTAAAACGTTATGCCATAAATTTATTAATTTATAAAATGTTACACAAAGTTTTTATATAAGAGCTCCTACATTTTTTTGAAAATAATTAATATTAAATTTATTTTATATACAACTAGTATTAAATCTATAATGCGAATTTTAATAAATTATGTAGTATAGATTGTATGATAAAAATCATATTAAAAATTGTAATATAAGTAATCAAAATTTATATATTTTATATATTAATAATTATACATAATTTTTGATGTTATTATCTTCTTAAACCTTAAAATTTCATTTTTGGCCATCATGATTTACAAATATTATATTTACGCTTTATAACTTTTCAAAATATCAAATTTAACTAAATTATTAATTTTATCATTTTAGAATATTTTATAATCATTTTAAATTCTTTTTAATTATAAACAATAAATAATTAACTGAAGTTTCGCTAATTGTAACAATAATAATCGATAGTTTATATAAGAAATACATTCACGTCTTTTTATATAATGATACCATGTTTCTGCCTTTACGTCCATCCTCCTTCCCGCGTCAACTCTTTCACTAAGTGGGCGTTAATACATCTGTCGCCATTTTTTAATTCTCATTTTCTTCTTGTTTTTAATTAATTTATCTTTTTTTAATATATTTTTTAAAACCAACCTTAGCCGCATAGATAAAAAGGGGGAGCCAAACGGTCCAATACTATTAAACTAGTTTAATACCCGTGTGGTGCTCGGATATATTCAAAAGACATTTATATTTGATTTTATATCTTTTATACCAAAATTTATAAAATAAAGAGAACCACATTTCAGAAATGATACATACATCTCCATATTAGAAAAACAAAGTGAATAAACACATTAGAAAAGTCAACATCTTCACCCGCTTTCTGCCACAAAAAAGTGAATATATCATTAGTTTTTTAATTCTATTTTTGTAAACTTCTATTCAAAAAAGTTTTATATGAAAGAATATTTATGTAAAAATACACCTCAATACACTCACGGAGCAAATCAAATAATGATTATTAGTGAAAAAAATAAAGGAAAAGATGGGTTCGTAATCTACCAAAAAAGGAATGCCTATATTATTTGAGACAATCATAAAAGAAATGCCTATAATCCTTAACAACAGTGCTCGAGAAAAGGAAGCCAGATTCTCATAATTGAAGGGTACGATCATCGATTAGATAAACAATGTTGTTTAGTTTTAAAGTTTCATTAAACAACCCCATACACAAAAAGTGAAAAGTAAAAACTA